>APFE031130894.1:83706-114870 GCA_000404065.3 Pinus taeda
TTTCGTGAGGCAAGGTAGGTTGAAAGCATAGCAATTTAGTTTTAAAATATGGCGGAATGGAAAGATTGATTAAGAAGGTGAAAAGGGCATGGGTGACATGAATCCTTTTCAACAGAAGAATAAACACTGTACATGAATTTTTCCCACAGGTAGAGCAATAGAATTGAATTCTACCTGATCTCACTCGAAAAATTTCACCAGAAGTGAATACGAAATGAAACTATGGAACATAACAAAGAAATAGAGAGATTGATTAAGAAGGTGAAAAGGGCATGGAAAAAATGAATCATTTTCAACAGAAGAATGAAACACTGCACATGAAATTTTCCTACAGATAGAGCAATAGAATTGGATTCTACCTGATCTCATTCGAAAAATTTCACCAGAAATGAATATGAAATGAACTATGAAACATAAGAAACATAAGAAACACATTTGCTACACTCACAACCACATGAATCTCATGAAACAGAGCCACTACCTTTCATTAATCCTCTATAAAAATATACAGTGCAGAAACAAAGTTTCTTTCCCACAGTCTCCCAGAAGTTACAAGCCAACCAACCCCATTGCTTTGCAAATGGTTTGCATACAATATATAGAATGTGCTATGAAGAGATAGAACGTCTAAGGGTCACAAAATGAAGGTGGAGAGCCAAAAATTAGCTACAGGTGTAGTGCCAAAAACATGACAAATGGCTTGGGTGGCCCTTTGCCTTCCTTTGCCACTTGTATAACTAACCTTATGGAGTGAAAATATTTATAAAACCGCTGCGCTCCTCCTCCTGTGCGTCATTCTCTTTTCCAGGTGACTTTTGGAGGTTTTCCCGGTGTCCAAATTGAGCATAGGATAGATCATTGGAAAGGTCGTTGAGTATACTTTCCAAACCAACTAGATGTTTTCAATTTGGAGTTTATTTTCCTTTTCAAAAAGCAAATCTCCCAAGACTGGTCGAACTGTGCCAAATGAGGCTGCCTCAAGGCAGAGTGCTATTGCGGTCAACTTGTGAATGCCTTCCGCAACCCCAAATTGAGCTCAGAATAGCTCATTGGAAAGCTATTTGTGTCTAATTTCCAAACCAATTGGAATGTTTGAATTTGGATCTCATTTGGCATGTGAAAAATCGAATCTCCCAAGACTGGCCGAACTGTGCCAAATGAGGCTGCTTGAAAGAAGAGTGTTGTTACAGCCAACTTTTGAATGCCTTTCGCAACTCCAAATTGAACTCATGATAGCTTATGGGAAATATCTTTGTGTCTAGTTATCATTTGAATTATCAATAAAGTCATTTGGCCAACAGAGCTATGAGAAAAATTGATTTTCCCGAGGTCGCTCTAGAGGTGCATCAATTCTCCCGAGACAATTGTATTTTTTGCCATTTCTTCAAAACCATGACACCTGTGTAAAATGTGAAGGAGGTTTTGATTCCTTGTTCTGTTTTCGACAAAAACCTCTCTCAGGTTTCCAAAATTCATCTTTTATTGCTCAGAAACATCATTTGAGTGAAACATATCTCGATGTGTAGGACAAGGGATTTGCCGAAATGAAGCGAAATGAAGGGGATAGGGAGCTTCTAAATTCTTGAGGAAATTTTGTGAAGTAGGGAGGGATGTTAGAAAGTAGGGGAAAGTTGAACCTCAGAAATTGAGTGAGGGGAGGGGGTCCAAAATGGCAAAACACATGCCCAACCATAGAAAATTGCCAAGTTGTAGCAAGAAACTAGGGTTTGTGCGAAAATGAGGAATTTGGGGGATCTCAGTGATGGGAAGAGTTTGATAAGGTACATTATGGATACGGGAAGGTGTATGAACATCAGGATACAAGTTTTTCCAATGATTTTACCATCCAAGAGAAATTAGCTTCAAAACCCTAGGAGAGGGAAATGAACCTTGCCATAGGCGCAGCTGAAACATGAACAAGGTGTGAAATGACCCAATGGAACTTGACATGATGATGAAAACCCTTTGAATGATGGTAGACTCAGCTGAATGGTGACATAGAATGTCATTTGGACAACTTTGACAAGGGTAAAATGAAACCCCAGACCTAATGCCTAGTGACCAAATTTTACTTGAAGACTCACTGAAATGATAAAATTTGACCTTGACACCTTAACATCACTTGTGTAAGAGCATGTTTGATCACTGAAGGAAGGCTGCAAAGACTGACACTAACATTGGCTCCAATGGGGGATGGTAGCTCCTTGGAGGTGCTAAGAACAGTAGATCTTTGGGTGAGCAGACAGTGCCTTCATCCATTGGGCTATGGAGTCCATTATTCTGACAAACCAACATGACTCAATTTATTGACTGAAACTTGACTCAAACTGACTCAATGCAAAAGGAAATGACTCATGACTAACTGAACTAAAACAAAGAGCTAACCAAACTTATTCAATGGCAGCAGTCCATCAAGATTTCAAAATCATGATGGCGGCCACCTGCGTACTGATGTCATATGTACAATCATGTGTAATATGTCTTCCAATGTAACCACTCAAGTAGATTCCTCCTTGATTTATTCTTCTGATCAGATCTTCTGGTCAACCATTGATATTGGTAACTGGGCATCCAGAAACATAATTGGCCACGATCTCCTTCATCACTGAATACTGCCATAATGACCTTCACTGCTATCTGCAACAAATCTTCCATTGGATCATGAAAAACATGAAGATTTCCTCCTGCTGAAGAAATAAGATGTCTTTTTCTTTTGATTCTGATCTTCCTTCATAATGTACTTCAGAAAAAGTATGTTCCTAGTCCTCAAAAAATTCTGAACAAGCAGATGAGTGGATTTCCTCTTCAAAGAACACTTCAAAACATGAAACATATGAGGAAGAATCCGAAATGAAATCCATAATGGATATAGTCTGAATATATTTCTAATCATCTTGACATGATATGACAGCCATATTCTCATTACATTCATCACATCCATCAATCATGAGAAAAGCAACTTCGGATGATTCTTGAAACCGAACACTAACATTTTTATCATCTACCATAAATTCATCCAGAGAAAGCTTTTCACTTACTTGAGCAAAAATCTCATCTTGTTGTTTATGAACTGACTGGATTCCCTCTTCATGAAGGCTTTGTTCTGATGACATGAGAACATTTGGACCCAAAACTTTGTCTTCTTCTATGGACAAATCTGAACTAACCCTTTTTATTTCATCACTTTCAATCATATGGACATCTTCAACCTACTGATCTATAAACATGTTCACCGGACTGTCATCCTTTTCAAAAGAGGAAGAAGTTTCACCAACACTTTCTTGACCATGTGTGCACTGCAAATCTGCTCTAGCTTGAGGTGGAACATGACTGTGCAAGAGTTGATCTATCTCGTCTTCAGACAAAGGAGATAAGACCTTTTGTTTCCTTTTGCTCAAACAGTGATTGTCTTCAATATTTTCAAGCAAAGGAGTATATAAATTTTCCTCATAATGCTGATCCATTTCATGTAATTCATGTTGACTATCAAGATGCAAAATTCCTTCATTTTTCACCGTACTACAATCTTGATCATGCTACAAATTTTCATGATCTTCTTTACGCTACTGAAAGGGAATTTCATACAGGGCTTCCATGATCTCATCATCTATAAAATTATCATCCTCATAATATTTTTCAAGGCTCTCAATAAAAGCATAAGCATGCTTGCAACAATCATGAACTAGATTCAATGATGGATAAGAGTCTTTATATCTTTCAATGAACAGGGCATAAAAATCCTTTAGACAGTAAATACAAGCAGCGGGCAAATTTTCATACCAAAATTGGGCTTCACCTTCTAGAGTGGCCATGAATATCTTCATTAAGCAATATTCAGGAAAATCAACCTTCAACTTACGAATATGCATGTGAAATCAAACTAGATGTAAAGCAGCGTCCTTCTTACCATCATCTTTAAACGTAGGCTGATTCCTTGACCAATCTACCTTCGGAATTTTATTTGGGAAGCCTGGGATGTGATCTCGGCTCATGGGAGTGTATCTTCTTGCAATCTGCTCCATTTTTAAACATCGCAAAGCTACTGATCCCTCTGCAGTGGAGTCACCATGAAGTACCGATTGCTTGGATTCTTCAGTGAAAGGAGTCGCCAGGTGAATGATTTCAGCCATCTTCTTATGTCTGATCATTGTTCACCATCAACATCAGATCTAAACTTGAGATATGTCCTGGGGAAACACATTCTACAAGCAAAATTTTTTTTCCCTAGCGGAGTTGCCACTATGTTAGCACCTAAATCCACATTGGGCTGAAATAAGGAAAATTTTAGGGTAACCACAAACCACGCTCAGTCTGGTAGCTAGCCCTACCAGAACAGGAGAGGGCTCTCTCCGACTCACACTCAGTGAATAGATGAACGAAAAGGACTGAGATGAATTTCAAACGAACTATTTATCTTAGGCTAGTAAGTGGAAATGAAAATAAGGAGTGATTTTTATGAATGACTATGTTTCTGGGATGTTATGGGACCACTGGACCTCAATGAACAAAGAACTTAACATAAAGGCACAGATTATTTCGTGAGGCAAGGTAGGCTGAAAGCATAGCAATTTAGTTTTAAAATATGGTGGAATGGAAAGATTGATTAAGAAGGTGAAAAGGGCATGGGAAAAATGAATCCTTTTCAACAGAAGAATGAACATTGTACATGAAATTTTCCCACAGGTAGAGCAATAGAATTGAATTCTTCCTGATCTCACTCGAAAAATTTCACCAGAAGTGAATACGAAATGAAACTATGGAACATAACAAAGAAATGGAGAGATTGATTAAGAAGGTGAAAAGGGCATGGACAACATCAATCCTTTTCAACAGAAGAATGAAACACTGCACATGAAATTTTCCTACAAATAGAGCAATAGAATTGGATTCTACCTAATCTCATTCGAAAAATTTCACCAAAAATGAATATGAAATGAACTATGAAACATAACAAGATACATATGAATCATAAGAAACACATTTGCTACACTCACAACCACAAGAATCTCATGAAACAGAGCCACTGCCTTTCATTAATCCTCTGTAAAAATATACAGTGCAGAAACAAAGTTTCTTTCCCACAGTCTCCCAGAAGTTACAAGCCAACCAACCCCATTGCTTTGCAAATGGTTTGCATACAATATATAGAATGTGCTATGAAGAGATAGAATGTCTAAGGGTCACAAAATGAAGGTGGAGAGCCAAACATCAGCTATAGGTGTAGTGCCACAAACATGACAAATGGCTTGGGTGGCCCTTTGCCTTCCTTTGCCACTTGTATAACTAACCATATGGAGTGAAAATATTTATAAAACTGTCGCGCTCCTCCTCCTGTGCGTCACGCTCTTTTCCAGATGACGTTTGGAGGCCTTTCTGATGTCCACATTGAGCAACTGATAGCTCATTAGAAAGGTATTTGAGTCTAATTTCCAACCCAACCGTAGTTTTTCAATTCGGAGTTCATTTGCCTTGTCAAAAATCAAATCTCCCAAGACTGATCGAATTGTGCCAAATGAGGCTGCCTCAAGGAAGAGTGCTGTTGCGGTCAACTTTTAAATGCCTTCCTCAACCCCAAATTGAGCTCATGATAGCTCATTGGAATGATATTTGTGTCCACTTTCCAACCCAAGTAGAATTTGGAAATTTGGAGCTCATTTGCCCTGTCAAGAATCGAATCTCTCAAGATTGGCCGAACTGTTCCAAATGAGGCTGCCTAAAGGCAGAGTGTTGTTCCAGTCAACTTTTGGATGCTTCCTCAACTCCAAATTGAACTCATGATAGCTTATGGGAAAGCTATTTGTGTCGGGTTATCGTTTGGAGCATCAAAAAATTCATTTGGCCAACAGAGCTAGGAGAAAACTTGATTTTCCCGAGGTCGCTCCAGAGGTGCATCAATTCTCCCGAGACAATTGTATTTTTGCCATTTCTTCAAAACCATGACACCTATGTAAAATTTGAAGGAGGTTTTCCTTCCTTGTCTATTTTCGACCAAAAATTCTCTCTGTTTTCTAAAATGCATCTTTGATTGCTCAAAAACAACATTTGAGTGAAACATATCGTGATGTGTGGGACAAGGGATTTGCCGAAATGAAGCGAAATGAAGGGGATAGGGAGCTTCTAATTTCTTGAGGAAATTTTGGGATGTAGGGAGGGATGTTAGGAAGTAGGGGAAAGTGGAATCTCAGAAATTGAGTGAGGGGAGGGGGTTGAAAAAGGCAAAACACAGGCCCAACCATAGAAAATTGCCAAGTTGTAGCAAGAAACTACGGTTTGTGCGAAAATGAGGAATTTGGGGGATCTCAATGATGGGAAGAGTTTGATAAGGTACATTATGGATAGGGGAAGGTGTATGAACATTAGGATACAATTTTTTCCGATGATTTTACCATCCAAGAGAAATTAGCTTCAAAACCCTAGGAGAGGGAAATGAACCTTGCCATAGGTGCAACTGAAACATGAACAAGGTGTGAAATGACCCAATGGAACTTGACATGATGATGACAACCCTTTGAATGATGTTAGATTCAGCTGAATAGTGACATAGAATGTGATTTGGAAAACTTTGACAAGGGTAAAATCAAACCCCAGACCTAATGCCTAGTGACCAAATTTTACTTGAAGACTCACTGAAATGATAAACTTTGACCTTGACACCTCAACATCAGTTGTGTAAGAGCATGTTTGATCACTGAAGGAAGGCTGCAAAGACTGACACTAACACCCAATACTAGGAATTTGCATTAAATGGTAGGGAACACATTCCTAGCTTTTCTTAATCATTCCCTAGAGGAAAATTTGACTTGTTACTTATAAAAAATGATTAATCATTCTCCATGAATGTATGAATCTTTCCCCACTAGAATCCCTTGATTATTGGATCTGCTCCCTTTATTAGTGGAACACATTCCTAGATTTTTTCAATCATTGGAGTTCCAAAATTTGTGCCATAATTCCATAATATCTTGTTGACTTATTATTTATTACTGATCCTCCAGTAGTAGGGAACAAGTCCCTAAATGATCTCCTCCTCCTACTCTTCATAATCTACCCAATATTCTCATAATATTCCACAAAAATAAATAATATTAGGCACAAATATTCAATTATTCATAAACCTTCCTAATGAATATATTAAAGTTAAAAATAAATTATCTAATGCAAAAAGAGAGTTTTAATGTGATGAAGGATGGTCATATGCCTTAATTTATGTTTTAAATTAGAGGCATGAGCCTTAATTTATGTCTAATTTAGAGGCCCATCATAACCCCTGTTGAAAGTGTTGCTCATCCTCTAGGCAACTTAGTGACCTCATTGTGCCTCATCCATGGCGTTGGTGGCCTCTCTCTTGTGCATTAAGAATCTTGGTTGTAAGCTCTACAAGGACATGAGACCATTAGCTTGCTTTCTTTCCCTTATTCAAGATGAGTTCTTGAATATTTTTTTAGTTTGGCAAGGTCTTCCACACCCTTATCAACCATATGCTACCTTGTTTCGCCATTTAGACACCTCTAAAAAATTCAAACTGCCTTTAAATGAGAACTGGAACATCCTATAGTAATTCTTGTCAAAACTATAGGAAACCTACAGGAAACCCTGTTAAAACTACAAGAAACTAGTTTTGAGCATAAATGTTAGACTAAGGTTAGGACAGGCCCTCAACTTGACTCCCATGCATTTCTTCCATTTTTAGGTCCTGGACAAAAGCTAGAAAGATATTTGAGACCTCTCAGAACACCACTTTTCATCATTACGGTTTGAGTTCTATTTTGTGGTGAATGCCTTATTTATTTTTGTTGCCTTCTTCTTCTCTTTTATGGCCTAGATGATTGCCTAATGGCCTTGGAGTTCTCTGTTTTGATTAGGTTTCTTAAGAACTGTCATTTTGGGTTTTAGCACACTTTTTCCTTTCTTCCTTCTTTTAACAGCATTCTGCCTTCCTGTATTAATCATTCCTTCTTTCTTTAGGGTCTTCTAACTATATGGGAGTGAAATGAAATGATGAAGCGAGATTGGATGATGATGCTAGGGTTCAAATGGAGTAGTTAGGTTTGTGAATATTGAGAGGATGCTCTTCTTGTTTTTTTCTCAAGAATGAAATGGGATCGATGAATGATGAATAGATAATGAATATGAAGTGGATGGAGGGCTTGGAGTGCTGTGGTGACTTGGCCTTTGCAAAAATTTCTTTTCTTAACTGTTGTCCTCATTCCTTGGAATCATCACCCTTCATAATTTGACTTTTCAACATTGCATGAGTGAAGGAGTGAGTTGCAATCAACTAGTTGAAGGCGGTTGAGACTGCTGACCCATCCTTAGCTTATAACACCTCATCTCTCATGCATTGACAACAAATTTCTAACTATAATATGCTCAAGAGAAGAGGTCAAGAATATTGCATACCTGTACCTACCTGATGGTTGTTGGAGAGACATGCATGCTGCTGCTGAGTTGATGTTGATGTGTAGGTGTTGGATGGTGATGATGATGATCCTGATGCTACTCTTAAGCTTTGGAGGAGCTTCTTTGACCTTTGGATCTCCTTTAAAATTGCTCACTACCAATCCTATAGGTGTTGTTCTATATCCTGTAGGTTTAGAGGATAGTGACTTGTTTTGTCCATATCGCCCAAATGGTAGACTGGATTGAGATGAAACTTTTTGAGCACGTTCCCATCATCATTATGCATGGTTCTTGAGAAAAACTAAAAATGGTTGAAGGTTATGGAGGTCAATTTCTTGGATACCATGCACAGGAATTTTCTGAAATTTCTTGGGCATGTTACCATCACCCATATGCATCTCCCCATGAAACATAATTTTAAATGGATGCCCGGATATGGAGAAAATGTAAAAACGGCTAAAGGTGATGGAGGCTAATTTCTTGGAAACCATGCACTGGAATTTGCTGAAATTGCTTGAGTATGTTAGCATCATCCATATGCATCTCCCCCTTAAACAACTTGGCAAATGGATGCATGGTTTTAAAGTTATGGCAAAAACAAATTTATGCTCTATGTATTTTTGTATCCTGTAGTAAAACAGAGTATCGTGTAGTTTTTTAGGATAGCGAGAAAATTGAATGGTAGAAGCTTGAGAATGATGGGTGGATGGTGGAAATAGTTGAGGGTGATGGATTGGCATGGCCTTGGTCTTATTGGAGCAGTTCAGCAAAGGAGAAAGTCAAAATTTGACTTCTTTTGACTAGGATTGACCAATTTTCCTCTTGGTACCAACTTGTTCTAGTTGCTTGCAGATGTTGGAGAATACATGCATTTATCAAAGAGATGCATGGAGCAAGGATTTCTCTTATTTTTTATTTTTTTTGTCTTTTTTCTTCTAGGCCTACTAGCCGCCTCAATGAGGTTTTCAACTAGTAGGTCTGCCTAGGCGCCTCAAAGGAGGTTTTCACCTAGGATCTTCTTTTTTCTCCTTTTTTTCTTTTTTCAACCGATTGACCGCCTCATGGAGGTTTTCAATCAATGAGCCAATCTAAGGTGCCTCCAAGGAGGTTTTCACCTTACATTTTTATTTATTTTTCTTATTTTTCATTATTATTATTGTTTTTTTTTTCTCTCCTACCCTACTTGAAAAACAAAATCACTTTCAAGTATAAGAATACTTCCAATGGAGCCATGTGCACATCAAGATGACGTACAAAATTATGTGGAGGCTTGAAATATATGCGTTGACATGTACCTGGATTTTAGAGACCAAATGATTTGACTTTGAGAGGATCAAGCATAGTTGAGGAAGAGAATGATGCTGCAACTTAGTGACTATCTGGAACCATATTTCAATATAGTTCTAATGTCCTTGGTCCTTTTGCTGATATGGATCATTCTTCATGTCTTCTTCTACCATGACCTTCAAATCTTCCTCTTTTTGCTAATTATTCTCTTGAATACATGGAGGATTTGATGGTACCAATGAGTGAGTTCTCTCGATCTCTGATTTTGATGTCTGCCCTTCATCAATCGCAGTCCATGGTTTTGTGGTCTTCTTATTTGAATCTTCTTCTTCTGGATGTGATCCTTCAATGATATCAACATAATCTCTTTTTTTCAATACTCTTCCTGAGCTATGGTGAATACCATTGAGCTCAAGAGGAGTTGTTTGGAAGTGTTGTGCTTCAACATTGTAAGTGGGCTGAACTACTTCAATGTGTGGGTTTGGAAATGGTGGTACATGTAGTTGAGTGGGAGTGTACATTTGAGATGGATATGGATGGGGTTGTGGTTGTGGTGGAGGTGAATGGTAAGGATAACATGGAGTTTGGTATAGAGGATATTGAGGAAAATACTGAGGATAATATTGAGGATATTGTGGATGGTTCCCATAAGTTCCTTGCCAAGATTGGTTTTGGGGTTGAGATGGCCAACGTTGCCAAGGAAAGAGTGTGTTCCAATTACTTTGAGGTGGATGTACATAATATTGAAATTGTGAATTAGGCTGTTGCATCATATCCAGTTGAATAGGCTGCCATGGTTCTCTTGGAGCTACATAACATTAAAGCATTAGAAATTGATTTGCTCCATTGCCCTCTTGGTGAATATTCTTCAACCATGGTAATGATGGCCAATGTTTAACATCATGTGATTCTGCAAGACAAATATCAAAATTTTCTTTTCCTTCATCTTTCATTCTTAACATTTCTACTTGTTTTGTTAGATTTCTAATAATTTCTATTTTACAATCATCAAAAAAATTTCCAAATTTAGATTGAGTTACCGATTTTGATGCTGATTTACCTACCCTTGCTTTTCCTCTTGATATGTGTTTGCATGTTTCACAAATTTCCTCAAATGATAATTGATATACATCTTCTCTACTTATGAGATTAAGGAGATCAATCCACCCATCTCTAGTTGTTCTAAGTAAGAGGGTTTTTAGTGTGTTGGATCCTAAATGATGTATTTTTTCCCTTTTAAGATTATACATGAACCTCTCTATTAGATCCTCTAGACTCTCATCTTCTCTTTGATTCATTCTAAAGATTTCTTCTTTAAGATCATGGTCTTTATATTTTTATAGGAATATCTTTTGCATATCATTCCATGGTCTTATTGAATTAGTCCATAAACTCATGAACCATTTAAGAGCTCTATCCCTCAATGTTGCTGGAAATAATCTCAATTTTTGAGTTTTTAATAAGTAACCATAATATCTACGATTCTGGATCTCTGACCTTAGACCATGCAATTTTGGGAAAAAAGAGGGAGGGATGTTCTTCATATGCACACTACCATCAGTATCTTGAATGGAAAATCTGAGAGGATCTTCCTCATTGTCATCATCTCCATCCATCTCTTCTACATTCTTTGTCATCTTCTTCTTCTGCCTACAAAATTGAATGGTGATGTGGCTCTTACTGCACCATGTGATCAATTGGGGGGTGGGTTGGTGTTGGAGACTTTTTTTTTGTTGTTATGATTGAATGAAAACACTAATGCATTGCACTTTTCTATTTTTGAAATGAAATATTCCTAATGATTTTTTTATTTTTTTTTATTTTTATTTTTTTTATTTTTTTTTTTTGCAAAAATTAAAAAGAAATAAATCAACTAGGGAAGAAAAAAATGCATACTTTGACACCTCCCTGGCAATCGTGCCAAAAAAATAATGAGCCTCGGTATTTCAACAAGAATGTTGCAACTCCCAAGGCTACTGACTTTAATTATCAACCCGGGGTTCATGCAAACTTAAGAGGTGTCGCACTATATGTGCCCCATATAATGTGTCCTTCCATTGTTGTCATGATGTAATGGAGTGCATGTACTGAAGTCAAACCCTAAGCTAATTGCAAAAAATGAAATGTTTGAAATGAAACCTTAACCTATTGCAAGAAAGAAAGTACAAGGAAAGAGAAGGAAATTCAATGCTAAATCACACCATTTCCTATTTAACTGCCAAAAAACTATGCGTTGCAATAATGCTAAATTGTCATGAACCAAATGCTACTATCTAAGCGTGGAAGTAAGAAGCATCAAACATCATTGATATGCAAGTAAAGGGACTGAAATAAATTTGTTTTTGTCTTTTTGTCTTTTCATGTAAAATCAAGTATGCAAACTAATTTCCTTTAGTGATGTGGTAGGTGAATTAAGGATAGTGGAGGTTGGATGGTGTGGGAGACCCTTGGGAGGATTTTGGTAACTTCCAAGAGGTTTTCCATCAATTTGGCCTCAAAACAGGTTGTTTTAGGTTAACCTATAGGATGTGCTAGAAACCTACAAGATGATATTGTAGGAATTACAGGAAACCTACAGGATATAGCCGAGAGCAAAATGTGAGGTGCAGGAGGTGATGCAAGGCATAGGAAAGGTGGTATATGGGTGGAATGGAGTGAGAAAATGTCTAGGATCACTTAGAACTCAAAACCAAAGTTGGGAGATAGATGGATTTTCTCAAAACATTTGGAGAAGTTTCTTGTGAAATGATGAAATTGGTGAGGGTTTGATGTCCAATAAAATCAAATCCAAATTGGATGGGACAAATTTTGTTATTAACTAGGATATCTTAGGTCCATATTCCAAGTGGATTCACTCAAAAGACATATGTTAGCCCATGCAAAAAAATAAAAAACATTACTAGTCGAAAATCTAGAAATTTGAGAACTAGTGAGCTAGTAAATCTACGAAATGCCTAACCAAATCAAGTGCAAATGCAATGGGGTAATTTTTTTTATGAACTAGAAGTTTTTTATAATCTAATTCAAGTGGAATAAATTTTATTGAAACTCGTTAGGATGCTCTAAAAAATAGCAAAAAATTGGTGTTCTTTGCTAAAAAGGAGGTCCAACAATCTAGATTTGGGAATAAGAAGATTAATCCAAGCAGCTCAATGATTACTATGAAATTCCAAAGCTTTTACAAGGATGAAATAAGTCTTGTGATCCTACAAAATAACTTACATCGATAATTTACTCAATCCTACAACAAGAAATCATTAACACTAAATGCAGAAATAGAAAGAAATAAAAACTAGAGATGCATGTGAATAAGCAATGAAAAGAAGGAAAGGAAATGATAAAAAAGGGCTCTGAGGTTCCTGGGATGGCCAAGCCCAAGGAAAATCAAATACCTATGGAGGCGAACAAGATTTGGAAGCTAAACATGACACCAATCTTCATTATTTTTATCAATAGAATTACATCCCTGCAAGAAAATACAATGGAGCTGCAAAACTACAAGTCCTCTCCACAATAACACTAATGAAAATTTATCTGTAGAGGAAAATTCGACTTGGTGCTTATACAAAATCATAAGGAATCATTCCCCATGAATGGAGGAAGCTTTCCCCACAAAAACCCCTTAATCAGTGGATCTAGTTCCCAATACTAGGAATTTCCATTAAATGCCATGGAAAACATTCCTAGATTTTCTCAATAATTCCCTAGAGGCAAATTTGACTTGTTACTTATAAAAAAAGATTAATCATTCCCCTTGAATGTATGAATCTTTCCCCACTGAAATCCCTTGATTAGTGGATCTGCTCCCTTTATTAGTGGAACACATTCATCGATTTTTTCAATCATTGGAGTTCCACAATTTGTGCCATAATTCCATAATATCTTGTTGGCTTATTATTTATTATTGATCCTCCAGTAGTAGGGAACAAGTACCTAAATGATCTCCTCCTCCAACTCTTCATAATCTGCCCAATATTCTCATAATATTCCACAAAAATAAATAATATTAGGCACAAATATTCAATTATTCATAACCCTTCCTAATGAATATATTAAAGTTAAAAATAAATTATCTAATACAAAAAGAGAGATTTAATGTGCTGAAGGATGGTCATAGGCCTTAATTTATGTTTTAAATTAGAGTCATGGGGCTTAATTTATGTCTAATTTAGAGGCCCATCACCATGAATCCAGTACCATGGGCTTATCACATTATTTCCTAACTACTTATGTTCTCTTGCATAATGCGGGTTTAACCACTTTATTTATAAACTAAGGCCAATTTATTTATCACCTTACTCATTATATCATATTATTCCCTTGGGTACCTTCCTTCGTACCCGATATTATCACCCCTTGGTATACCATAGTTGATTATTAACCTCATCAACATTTACTTTTGTTGAATTTTTGATATTTTCTTGCTTAGACTCGTGCACTTACTTGAGTGATTTTCTATTGATAATAGTTTCCACCTAATGTATGAGGTTAGGAGCACACATATAGTTCAAATACATGATCGTTTTCTTGGAAATATGTCATGTTTCTTCATGGGAGAGATATCTTGATTTGAGAGAGGAAAAGGGTCTTGAAGAAGAGATTGAGGAATGCACTATATATGTAGAAAAATATACATTATACAAATGAGGCGAGCATATCCCATGCCCATGATCATGACTACTATATTGATGATTACACTACTATATGAGAAGAGTCTTGTCAAAATCATTGTGAAAATAATTTTTGATGTTGACGTAGGTGACTACTTGACCCTCAAGGAAACACTTAATAGAATATTACTAATCATGTATATGCTTCCATGGACTTAGTGTGACCAGTGAAGATGATACTGTCAGCAGAGATATTCAACTTGGTGCAAGGTATCTTAACCAAAATAGGAAAACACAACTATTGTTAAGTCGATCAAATTAGTGGGAAATAATTAATCGCATTGTTCCATCTAATTTTCCTCATTAAAACATGGGAATGAGGACCATAGTATCATTTTATTCCTAGAGAATGAGAGTTGATGTCAATAGAAAGGAAGTTGCAGCCATCTGGAGGATGAGATCCCTAGAGAGATCCACTTAAAAAAATTTCAAATATTAAACCATAGTGGGATAAAGTTAGTTCATGGTGAATGAATTCCAAAGAAATGGAGTCTAAATTCCAAACTTCCCATGGATGGAGAATAGTGGATTGGGGAAACGATCAAAACAAGTTGAGGTAGGGAAGCCCCTAGATTTCGGAGGACATCTAGGTGGTTTTGATAAATGGTTTCTTTGAGTGGAAAGAGTGTGCATATAGTAATATGGTATGATTGCTAGTGGTGGCTAAGGGTCATGAGATAAAGTTAGTATTGAGCAGATGGGATGAAAAGTATGAGTGCTCCAACCATGGGAAACTTGGGATTGCCACCAGGTAGTACATGAATAAAAAGGGTGAATGGTGAATTCCTTGCTTCCAAAAAATTTGTGTACACTTCCCAAAAGAATTTAATAAATGGTGTTTTGGAATGTACAAACGTGGATATGGGTGCCCCATTTCACAATATCCTGTTTGGTGGCATAGGTTGAAAACTATAGAGGGTGGGGACCCCATTGACTAGTATTGGTGTGGGCATGATGAATGGATGGTGATCATAAAAATGGTCTACTACTGCTGGAGGTGTGAGAGGCCAAGTGTAAATGTGGTGGCACATTAATGATGATCAAAATGATGAGTTCCCAATAATGAATGGTTGGTTATAATTAACACATGGATAAACAATGAGGAAATGCCTCAAATACATGTGAAAAAATGATTTCTGAACCAGGTAGTGTAGCATGGATGCCATTAATATAAAGGGTACTATTATATGGGACAATCCATGGGGGTGGAAGAACTACCAATCATGCATAAAAAATAGTTTCTACAAGAGGAGTGTGTAGGAAAACTTGATCAGAATTCAGGGGGCGCTTTGGTGATCTTAGGGGGAGTGAAATGGGTTATGAAAATGTCTTAATGGGGGGATATATCATTCCAATTGAAGGGAGTCATATCTCAAGTATGAATGTGTTACCTTATATGAGGGAACTAGCACAGGAGAAAAATATATCCTATGACAATGATCTAAGAACCCCAATTGAAGGTACCAAATATGTGAAAATAATACATGTAGAAATCATAAAAAGGAAGCATGAAGTTGATGGTGCAGTTGAGGAGAGTAATTAAAATGAAGAGGACCTCATGAGAAAATTTTTGACATGGAGGAAGGAAGATTCCAACACATAGTGTAAATTATGTTGATCCCAAGGGTATGAACAATTGAAAAAACGGAGGTCATGGGCTCCTAAATGGTCAAGAGGAAGTTTGATTAGTGGGTGTATAAAAGGGGGGTGGGGCCCAGCATGCCACTTCATTTTGATGTTGGTGATGCATATTTTGAGAGGCCCTAGTTGATTTTACAACTTTCAAGAGGGTTTTAGTTGACCTTTTCCTGTCACGTGATATATAGTATATTCCCCTAAATATAACCTTGTGAAATTTTGGTGTAAGTTAGGTGGTATGTATGATTAGGGGGGTCATACAGATAATTTTTTGTGTAAGGAACCACGACCATGTAGGAAACTCTATGTGAATTGTGGTGACCTACACATAGAGTAGACACATGGCTACAGTTATGTGTGAAACAATAAAAAATCCATCTACATGGGTAACCATGCAGTGAGGGTAGTGGTAGTTTTGTTGGTCACTAAAACTAAAATGGATGGGCCACATATTATATTGTGCAACTAAGTGAGAAACCATAACATTGATGGGTGCAATTATGAAGGGTGTAGGAACATGGTGTGGTGTGTTCTGAGGGGAATTATAGTCATAGAAACTCACACGTCTACTCAAGAAATATCTACATAGGGCCCCACATGTTTGAATAATATCAAGGCTCGTAAACTAAGACAACTAATTATGGTTCAACCATAGGAGTGAATCTAAGAGAAAGTTTTTTTTAGATGACTAATCCTCTTATGTAGGGTTTGAGATGGATAACCACTATAGGGTGGGATATTATGTGGAGATCCATGCAATTGCATGGGATAATTCATGTGCGCACTAGGACTTGTAGGGTGGGGGCACTTGAAGAGCTTTGAGTACTCCTTGATCCACTCCCAAGAGGAGTTGTTGCATTTTTTGGTTCACTATTGAAGGCCCCACTATTAGCTGTTTGATATTTGATGAGAGAACCTCAAGATATCAACAATGGTGGATATCTACTTTTTGACTAGATTGCATCCATAGGGGCAGGAGTTCCACTTAGATCCACAACAACTGCAAATGTCACTATATGAGTAGGCATTACAGCAATTTGTACGTGCAGAAATGAATGGAGGTGCAATTGAGATTAGGATGATCTAAGACATGGGAGTATGAGTAGTGGTGGTGATGATAATTATAATATTCAATGGGATGGCCCCTCAAGGCATTATAGATAGTTTGTTATGTGTTTTCCAGAGGATGCATGGAGGCACCTTCTATGAATGGGCATGTTTTCTCTATGGGAGCTTAGTTACCTAGCTAATTTAGGCAATGGAGGGTTTCCTCCATGTGTTCACCTTTCGCACACTACTTTGAAGCTTTTTATTTAAGTGTGTAGTGTTTCTAGAGCCACACTTATGGGTCAATGTTACCCCTCCATGATGGCCTCACATTGTGAGGTAGGCTAACCTCGCGATCTATGGGGAAAAGGAGAGGCCAACAAGTACTAGACAAATTAAGTCCATTAGTGGTAGATATACAGAACACAAATCATAGTAGAGTTCCCTTATGCAGGGATGGATATTCAAGGGGACCCTGATATCTAGCTACTCCCTAAATGAGGTGTGGGGATGTACTGATATGAGTTTGTTATTTATCTATGTTTATCCTTTGATTGTATGATTTATATATATATTATGATTGTAATGTCACTTTTCTACTTGTGGTTGCATAAATGGGACCTCAAGAACAGGAGATCCACATCCTCTACGATCAGACACGAGGGGGTTATCAAGGATTAGGTCGAGTTCGAGGTCTTCATGTGTGCTCTAGTGAGGTTGAACTAGAGGGACACATATCGCTGAGATGGAGGGGTCACTATGAGATAGAGTTAAGGGCCTCCCTTATCGAGGAGGAAGGGGAGGAGAATCCTTATAATGGATTTGACAAGTTATGGATTGCACCAGCAGATGGAAATTATTTTTCTTAGGTATCCTAGAGATTTATTGGGTCATGCTAGGATAGGACATAGTATATGTCATGGGTATTCCACATTAGAGGTGATGCCTGATATTGAGAAGGGAAGTAGAAAAAATAGCGACGATGATGTTAATTTTGGTCCCAAATAAAGGTGCAAGGTATGGTCCTCTAGTTGAGATGAGAGGGGAACATGGTGGCGGCCCAACATTGTTTCCCCCTTAGTTGGAATTATTGTACTTTTGTATTTTGTTTCAAGGGAAGAATTTGTTATGAGCATGGTCCCTATATTTTTTTCCATAACCCCTTTTTAATGGCTGATAGTTGATCATGTACATAATTTGACACGCGTCTCTTATGGTTTTATCTGTATTATGTGTTTCTTCTTATATTATGTATTTTGATGGTTCATATTATTTGTATTTATGTTTTGTGTTGCTTGTATCTCTATGGTTTTGTAGGTTAATATGATGCTTTCTAGTCTAAAATGTGATTTATGATATGGTCGATGACCTAATTCTAACATCATGGTATATGTGAAAATGTGATGTGGTTGAAACAACATATTATCTACTTTTCATGCAAGTACATTCTAATAAGTCAAGTATCATGTACTTGAAAGGTGTGATTCAACTGGCTAATGAAAATTTAGGAATTAAGGAACACTTACATATGATGATTTCCATGTTGGGTGGTATCAACCAATAGGCCTATGATGGAGCTATATTTAAATTGATTTTTGGTGGTTGGCTCATTATGGAATCCTATTGTATGGAGAAAATTTTGATCAGGGGAATAAATGGCCTAGGCCAAGGAGGCTAGGTTTTGATTCCATTGGGATGAACCATTAACAAAACTAGGAAGTACACTAGTGGGTGATCCATTTAGGAAACATTGAAAGGGTGGAGATGAAATAGAATTTCTCTAGGATATCAATATACAAGGAGCACAAAAATATTGTATAATGACAACTAGGAGATAACATACACTATCATTAGGGATGAAATTTCTTGAGATAGAGCCCATTAACAAGGTCATTGAGACATGTTCCTTTAGGATCCCTAATAATGTAGACCCATTTTTACATTGTAGTCAAATATTTTATTGGATTTTTCTTAGTGGTCTTACTGTGATGGAGAGAAGGGAATTGAATCTCATCAAAATTTTCTAGTTGAACAAGGTATTGTTCAAGGGAATTGGTACCTAGAATATGTTAAATAGTAGTGTGAAAAGTGGGGATATTTTATTGTATGGATATAACAAATTTGACCCTTATTGGGGAAAAGAAGAGATAAGGGAAAAAAAGTTGAAATTTTGACTAAGTATGAGAGCACTACGTAGGAAGGGGTGGATATCGTGCGGAAATGACTACGCAGAGGCTCGACAGGTCTGTGCTTAAAATACCACATACAAGACCAATAGATGGATGCTTGAAAAAAGTGCGTGATCAGGTTTGTGCTTGAAATACTATGTGGTAACCATTTTATTATTCAACTGACAGAGTATATTCCAGTAATGCAAGGAATTTTAGACACAGAATAAGGGGGAAAACTTATCAAGACATCAAGTAGTGAATAGTTGGGGTTGGCACAAACAAGGATAACTTAGATACATGAGTTGGAAAGCTCAGTTAATAGTCAAGTAATATAGATCTAGAAAAATAATGATATAAAAAGTAATATTGTTTTTGATTGGGTTCTACAGTCTATTCCTAATTCTATTATAGTTCCCAATATTTCTATTGAGTTTTTCTTCTATTCTATTTGATCACTTTGTCCTAGCATACTCCATTCTTTTTTTCATATTTCATGTCTAATGAGGAGTATTATGGTGAAGCTATGATATGATGTCTTGTGTAAACATTGTAAGGATGTGAATGTTATAGTGTTAGCCAGAGGTACTAACTGAATGTCTGCTTTCCAAGTTCTGTCATTGGACTTATATATTTGTGAATACAACTTTGTTATTAATTAATATGAATATAATAGCTCGTGAAGAGTTTTTTCTTTAGATATATACTGTTAATGTGTGATGTTTTTTTTTAAGGTGAATTTCATGGATAGATATTGAGTCCACATGTAGTCTTCTATTGCTATAGTTACTTTATTTGTTGTATAATATAATTATGTTGGTGTGTAAAGAATGAACCTAGAATTTATCGTGCTCTATTGGAGGTATATGGTGCATATATGCTAGAAGGCTATTAGAGAATGTGTTTCGCATATAAACTATAGGACATGTGCAACTAATATAAACTATAGTACATGTGTAAAATTCGTCTCTATTTTACCATAACAAGGATCATATGATGAGAGAATGAAAAGGTGTTTTTCAAGGAAAGTATTTTCAGCTAGAAGATCATTCATATATGAGGATAAGTTAGTGATGGACTTTGTGAGTATAAGGGCCTTTTTTATCTTGGGTGAGGTGAACTTGAGATAAAATTACTATAGTATGACTATCCATCAAGCAATTTATGGCTTATTATTTTGTGACTGAGCTAGTACTACATGGGGTTGGTACTTGTGACTACTTTCATAGTCTTAAGGATGATGTAGTGCCATAGTTCTAGGACTATGTTCACTAATGCATATGTGTATTTTTTCTCTAGTTCATAATTAAGGGTTTGTCCCAAATTTTTTTTACTCACATAGTAGATTGAATCTCTTGATTGTCATCTTTTTCTTGGACTAAAACCCTAGTGATTATTGCTTTTTGATAAGTGAAGGGTGTACTCCTTGTTGTAATCAGGATGGATATCAATGGTGTTTTTCATAATGCATCCTACGTAGCATCAAAATATTGTTTGGATTTTTCATCCCAGTGGCAAGGGATATCCTGATGAAGGAGATGGAGAAACCTATGAGCATATGTGGCATAGTCTGAGACAAAGTGTCACATGAAGTTGGCCTTGGCTAGAAGGCTCTATAGTTTTTGTAGAGTTTTGGGTTGGGAGATTTCTTGAATGGCTTGAAAACTTAAGGATTCCACCATGATTCCTTTCTAGGGAACTATGAATTTAAGCAAGTGCTCAAAAACTACATATAAACAAAATTGAGAATGATCAAGTTCTTTCTGTACTATCGATGCCACTATAAAACTATGTGAAGATAATTGAGATGTTGAGACTACTTATAGGAATGAGTAGTGATATTATCCAAGTAGCTGAGGATAATATAGTCTAGATCATGGAAGATATAGCTCATGGCTCACTAGAAGGTGGTTCCAATAATTTTTAGTTGAAAGTGCATGATGCAATAAGAAAAGTTTCACCAAGGAGTAGTAAGGAAAGCTTTGTCTTGATCTATGTGACAAATCTAAATCTAGTTGTAACATAATAGTCCATCCATTAAGGAGAATATTTATGCTTGAAACACGCATCATTGACCTAGTCAATAAATGGTGTGGGAAAATTTTCGTCTGTGCATGCTTTGTTTAGATCCCAAAAATTTGTGTAAATCGATATACTACCCTATTTCTTCACCATAGGGACTAGGTTAGATATCCTTGAGGTGTAAGTGATAGAGTAAATGAACTTGACTTTATGCAACTTGTAAATCACTAATTTGATAGTCATAGCTTTATATGGGTGAAGAGGAATATACTTTGAGTGAACAGAAGATGCATCATGCCAAGTGTCAATATGGTTTTCTACAATGATAGTCTTAAGACCAAGTATTTATATTTATGACCAATTGAATATGCCATGGTATTCCTCTAATAAATCCTTATAGGATGTAACCTCCTTGAGGGAGAAGGCTTCCCTTAGTGTTATCTCTTGGACATGTTGGGCTTAGTTAAGATGTAAAATTTGATGGTAGGTGATATCATTGGCCATATTTCCTTCATTAAAGGAGTTCAATGCTAGAATGGGATTTTTAAGCCAATTGATGTGGCTAGGGGGGAATGAAGTGTTTTTTTTATACTACATAGACATATTTCACAGGTGGTGAAAAGGGTGTAAATGCTCCTTCAATAAAGAATAAGGAGTGATGGTGCATTGAATCCCAAGGATATTTGGTTGTTGCCATGACTTTAAGAATATATTTGTTGGAGAGGAATATTTTTTGGAAATGTGGTAGTGTCAAAGATGAGTCACGAAGAAGAGGTTAGTGTGTAGAAGTACTAATGAATGTACAATCATGTGACATCATTATATACTTTGAAAGGCCAATGGATGAGGAAAAAACATAGACAGGGTGGGTTGACATTGTCCTAGTTGACACTACCTTCATATTGGATGGAGAAATATCAACATTGTAAAATGGTGAGTAAGTGGTTGGTATCATTTCCTCAATAAAGGAGGAAATATAACAAATATGTCCATGGTTAGGTTGGTCATTAAATCTATGTGGGTGAATAATTCCTTTTCGTGATCCCTATGGAGTGGAAGATTGATCATCCAACGATTGTGTTGGTGTGTTAAATATTGAGTAGAATCATTCTTGAAATGGTCAAGTTACTTAGGGCATTGAAAGTTTCCTTGATCTAAGGTTGAGTGGGCTCCTAATGGGAAGTATATTTCAATGAATTTGTCTAGAAATGGAAATATATAATTATTATAGGATAAGAGAAGTAAAATACTTATCATCACTGCACAAAGAATAAGGGAATGCCATATGTTTGTTAATCAAGGTGTGACATAGTAGATGGTCAAAGGTGCATTATCAACATTGGGGCTGGTGGAAGTGCTAGTGTGACTCTCATTGGATAACACATTGTGCCTAATTCATCCTAATATTGACAAATATAGAGACAATTATGAGTATAGCGCCTACCTTGTGTGAAAATGGAACATGGGTGATTCATTTGAAAACCCATATTACATTGCAGGGTATCTCTATTAGCCAACTGAGTTGGAAGTAGAGGTGGTGCCTAAGATACATGAAGGATATAATTTAGCTCTTGAAGAGTAGGGAGCTGATTGGTAGTGTATCCATGGATATCGCAAAGGGTGCATGGTCAAATCACTCTAGGAGTAGATGATGTTGAAGCATCTACCTTATTTTTATGTGTATTTCCTCTTTATTTTTTTGTTCCCTTTAGTGTCATTTTGGTGGTTGGCATCTCTAACGGATTTGGCTCCTCCAAAGGTGAAGCAAAAGTGATTTTTATAACTATCATGGTAGCTAGCATAATGGACATGTAAGAGGTACCAAAACCAAACAATAAACGCCTAAACCATGCTCAATAAGGTTATAGAAGCACTGGATGTGAGGTGAAACCAGGTGGTAGGTTTACGAAGGGATTTTGAGTGATATCATATGGTAGAAGTGCCATATCACTCAAAAGAGTCATATCTGATTTGGTATTAGTTGGCTAGTAGTCGTATGACAATTCACCGAAAGAGGTGGTTATTGCAATAATAGGGGCCAAGCCAGACATAGGAATAGTGGGGGGTTCTCTGAGGTAGGTACCCACAAATGTGGAATCCTTAAAAACTCTAGATCCTACTTTGTTGAAATAGGGGACTAGTTCCTACTATCATCCCACAAATGGTAACACTCTATCAGATAAATGTGAGGATCTTGCTCATAATGTGTAATTTGGTCGATGGTTATGATCTTTTCCATTATGGAGAAAGATCATTGTATGGAAGACTTAGGAATCCATAAAATTCAAGACATAAATGTAACTTCAACTTAATAAGATGTTGTATTCCAAGGGGGTAACTTGATATTCATGAGAATATTTTTAGTAGCAATTTCCACCAGCACATTTTGGAAGAGTCCTACTAGTTGCAAAGGTTGACCATCGTATGTCGTGAGGGTAATGAAGGAGGTCAGAAACTCAAGGAATCCTATATTATGCCACATAGTGTTGGGCATGATGCATGTGGATGGACCTTCATCAATAATGTAATGATGTATGGTGATGTTATGTATGTTGATAGGAATCTAGAATGTGAGTAATGATGGGAGTCGTGGTTCATAATTATCTAAGTTAAACATGATCAAATGGGAATTACAAGGCTTAACGGTGCCCAGTGTAGAGAGAAAGGCATTCCATTGCATTGAGCATGTTTTAAGAACTTCTAATGATGACATGGAAACAAGATATGAGGCAAGGTTTTTGAAAATGTTGTAATTGTGTGCCGCCTTAGAATTATGTGATGTGCATCTCTATTATAATCATTTAGTCAACATGGAAATTGGATCAAAAGGTGGATGTAGGATTGTTAAAAAGGGAAAAGACATAGATGGCATCACCTCTACATAATAGGGATTAGGATCTTGAAGAGGGCCATGGTCTCGATGATGGGTTTGTAGTAGAATATCCATCGTATTGATATAAAATTCCCAATTGAAATTATCTTGGAGCTTTCCTACTATAGTTTTAGTGAAATGAGGAGAAACTATATCCTATTTAGTAGAAACAACCCCTAGCTAAGAAAAGGGTATCTGTAGTACTGTAAGCTTTTAGTTGACTCCATATTAGCCACTATGGTTACTCATAGCCTCCTTCATATATTTGAATTGGAAATATAGGGGAAATGATGGGTACAATGTCCATTCTCCCCACGTAACATGCAAGCATAGTTAACTAGTAGAGCCTTATTCTTGCCTTATTTTTGTAGTTATTTTAGGACTTGGTTGGTGTTTTGGTTTCTATTTGAGGGATTCCCCACCTTATGCATTTTGTTCCTAAGGGTTTCTCCCCATCCCTGGCCTACCTTTTTCTTCCCACTATTATATTAAGAAGTGGTGTTGGTCATATTGAGTTGCTCAAAGGCCTATTATTTTTTAAGTGAAATATGATTGAACGAAATTAACCCTGACATTTTGTGGAGGGTTTGTAGGGATAAATTTTGGTGAGTTTAGAAAAAGGAAATAAGGGTTTCCTCTGACAAGATTAGACCAAAGAATTGTGATGTAGATGCTCTATCGAAGTTGTGTAAGGTATTATAATTTCCGCCTCACATGATAGGGTGTGACACCCCTTGTAGACCCCGCCCTTGATTTCTGTAATTTAATGATACGCTAAATTATAAAGGATTATATCTTTATTTATTGTCCTGAAGAGTGGAACCATGGATCTATGATCTAAGAAGGAAGAAGAAAAAAATAAACTTGTGGGGGGTTAGCTGCCAACACTATTTAATTTATTATGTTGTTATTAAGAAAACTGGAGGAAGCTTCCAAGAGGAGTGTTAGGCCCCTATACTACAAGTGTAACCCCTTTATTGTTGTACCCATGTAGTCCCCATATTATTATTATTGTGCCCCATAGAAGCCCACTATTGTTATTATTGTGTCCTTACATTATTATGTTATGTCGCTTTGATTATACTATGGACCCCTAGAATCTATATATAGAAAGAGGCCTTGTCATTTTATCATCCAAGAATTGTTCATTCTATAATGTAAAGGAGGGATCCCCCCTCGAAGAGCTTATTTCCAATGCAATGATCTATCTTTTCTATCTTTTTTGAGGCTGGTTCATACATTTGGTATCAGAGCTTTGGATTCTAGGGTTTCGCTGCTCCAAATAGGTCATCGTGGAATTTTCACTATAACTTTTTTTTGTGACATTTCAAAACGGAAAAAAAAACCATTTGAGACAAACATGCACTGAACGTCAGGTCCAAATTTCAAAGATTCTATCACTATATTTTCAGAGATATGATATGAGGAAGTTAGTGTTTTTGCAAGCTCCTGAATTTGAACTAAAACAGGTCATCATGGGATTTTCGCTGTAGCGCTATTGCTATGAAGTTTCAGAAGCTAAACCTAAAACCCATTTGTGAACAAATCAGTTTGAACCTTGGCTCCGAATTTTAGATCCTGTCTCACTATATTTTCAGAGATATAGTTTGAGGAAGTTAGACTTTTAACAGACCCTCGAATTACATTCCAAACAGGTCACCTTGGGAAAATCGTCACAACCGTCTCTCTGAGCATCAAATTGAAATTTTGTTAGAAGTTACAGAAAGAGGACAGAATGTAGTTTTTTTTATATAATATTCAAATCCAAAGGTCAAAACAATGACACATGGAACTTCATTCAAGTTCGCTCTTCTTAAAAGGTATATAATCGGGTCATCTTGGGACATTGTGCATAACTCTTTCTTGGAGAATCCAATTTTGATCAGACTGGTGGCATTGGAAAGAGGACACAGAGGGCTACCTCAAATCATAATTTTTGAACTAGAAGAGCTGAAATTACATATTTATAGTCATTTTGAGATCGAGCTCCTAAAATCAAGAAAAGGCAATATGAGGAAGTGTGATGGCGAGGATCTGGTAAATTGGATACAACAGATGGAGCAATATTTTGATCTACATGAGGTGCAACTATTACAAAAGGTATGTATGGCATCTTCTTATTTATAGCCTGATCAATTTTTATGGGGTAAAGGTCTTTGTTCTCGTAAACCACTTGTTACGTGGTCAATTTTCATGGAGGAAATGATAGCACATTATGAGGATACAAAGAGAAACACCTTCTTTGGCCAATTGATAAATTTCAAACAAAAGTGTTCAATGGCAGAGCACATTGAGGACTTTCAAGAATTGAATATAAGAGTAAATGATATTCTAGAGAAGCAAAGGATTGATGTCCTCATAGGTACTTTAAAGGATAACGTTCAACATGAGGTTCATCTTTGGGAACCTGATTCATTAGAGAGGGCATTCAGGTGGGCAAGAAAAATTGAAAGTGAAATTATGAAACAAGGAATCCCACCACTCATGACTATAATTATGGAAGTTTTTCTTCTCCTAGCCTTCCACAACCTACAAGGTTTACACCACAGCAATTGGAAGAAAAAAGAGAAAAAGGGCTTTGTTACAATTGTGATAGCAAATGCACTAAAGGTCATACGTGTGATGAGAAGAAATTATTCTACATTGAGTATGAAGTGGAGGAAGAAAAGGATCAATAAACATCAAAAGACGAGGATATATGCTAGGACCCAACCCTAGAGAAAGAAGAAATGAATCCGACCATATCTTGTAAAGCATTGGCAAGAATTACCACTCAAAATCTCAAGATAGAAGGACATATCAAGAAGAAAAAGGGTAAAGAAGTGAAAGATCACATTGAGAAAGAAGAAATGAATACAACCATTTCTTTGTAATGCATTGGCTAGAATTCACTCATCAAATTATCAATATAGAAGGACATATCACAAAGAAAAATGTTCAAGATGTGAAAGATCGCATCGAGCATCAAGAAACGAATCCGACCATATCTTGTAAAGCATTGGAAGAAATTACCACTCCTCAAACTCTCAAGATAGAAGGACATATCATGAAGAAAAGGGTTCAAGCAGTGAAGGATCACATCGACCATCAACAACAAGTTCTCCAACTTTTAAAGGATAATGCCACTTTGGTTCAGAATCGAATGAAACAACAAGTAGATCAACATCGCAGTTAAAAATGTTTTGATGTAGGTGATTGGGTATTTTATGGCTACATCTCAAGCAAGCTATTTATGAGAAGGAAATGTTGGCAATACTACATGCACTTAAGAAATGGTGACCTTATCCAATGGGAAGACACTTCAAGGTAAAAATGGATCATGATAATCTTAAATACCTTTTAGAACAAATATTATCTTTAGAAGAATAGAAAAATGGGTCACAAATAAGTTGGGTTATGACTTTGACATCATCTACATAAAAGGGAAGAAAAATTGTGTTGCAGATGCACTCTCAATAAAGGATGAGGATGTGGAAGCATTGTTTTGTGCTATTTCTATTATCCAACCAGATTGGATAAATGAAGCAAGGGATGAATGGAAGAGGGACAAAGAAGTGTGGCCACTCATTCAAAATTTGCAGAATATCCCAATTCAAATAATATTTCCAGAACTTGAAGAGGAAGGAAAATTCATATTGTAACCTCGAGCAGTCATAGAAACAAGAACCATACAGCTATGAAATCAATCAATTTCATAGTATCTCATCAAGTGGAAGAACTTACCTACTAGAGATTCTACATGGGTGGACAAGAATTTTATATAGAAGCATCAAGAACTACTCAAGCGTTGAGGACAACACTTTTTGAAGGAGAGGTGCATGTTAGGACCGTATACTACTAGTATAACTCCTTATTGTTATTAGTACAACACCCTTATTATATTCTTGTACCCATGTAGTCCCCATATTATTATTATTGTGCCCCATAGAAGCCCGCTATTGTTATTATTGTGCCCTTACATTATTATTGTTATGTTGACTCTGATTATATTATGACCCCTTAGACTCCTATATATAGAAAGGAGGTCTTGTCATTTGTATCATCCAAGAAAAGTTCATTTATGTAATGTAAAGGAGGTTTTCCCCTCGAAGATACTTATTTCTAAGGCGTTGATCTATCTTTTCTATCTTTTTGTGAGTTGGTTCCATAACAAGGAGCATGAAGAGTCAAAGAGGAGCACGAAGAAGAAACATGAGGAATGATAAAGAACCAATGATATAGAAAAAGTGGGGTTGGATTTTCCCTTGGGGAGATAACTTGAGAAGTTTTAGAAAGACCTAGAAGGCTGAGGGAAGAGAATTCCTTGAGCAGTGAAATTATAGTTGGTGTGTCCAAGCTTGGAGGAACTCGAAAAATTCTAAGGATATGGGAATGAGTACTTGCTAAGAAATTGACTAAGGAACCACTAAGGGTGCTTGTTAAAGGGTAATAATACCATATGCAAAAGGTTTTTTTCTGAAAGAGAGCTCATAGACCACCAAAGGTGTTTGTTTTATGGATGATAAACCATACTTTTAGTACTTGCCATAATTTATAAACCAACTATTATTGTAAATTATGTCATGCTTTCCTAGCTAATAAACCACCTAATTATGTAAGTAGTCCATGTACTCTTTAGCTAAGTATGGCCTCCTATTGAAACTACTGAAGAAAATTCCCCTTAAATAATGGATTTGCCTTGGGATTGACTACTACAAGTGATTTTGGTTGTAGTGAATCTAAAATCTGGTGGAAAATCGAAGCCCCACATTCAATTTGGCCATTTGACTTTTTGTAAATGAATGCATTCAGCTCAGAGATGTGAAATAAAGATTTTCCATAATAAATGTAATGTATAGCTCTGAGAAACGTTGCATTGATGTAGGCTGTTGATGCATGAAATTATTGGTTGAAATTCCCTTAATTTTCTATGAACTTTATGAATTTTTCGTCATGCTACTATAAGATAAACGCCTGAAACACTTTTCTATATTTCATGTATATATCATTCCTGTGTTTGATTTGCAAATGGTTTTCTCATATTTATAACAAGGGATGCTAATATCCTGTGTTAATATCACAAGTTGATTCCTTGATTATTTTATGAAGGAATAGATTTATTCCCGTGTTTATCCAAAGCCTACATATTACTCTAAATACACATGTATGGAAACAAATACAATCTTTGTTAAAAAGAAATTGAATGCCTATATTAAAAACAATTTGGCCATCAAGCCTTATTTTATAAAATTTCAAGCTCAGCAAGGATATCTCTATCTATTTTCTTTTATGTAAACTTGTAAATATATTTTTGTAGGTTGCAACTCGAGATGGGTCAAGGCAATGTAAAAGATCAAAAGGGATAGTGCAAGACACCCACACACACAAACATATATACATATATATATATATATATATATATATATATATATATATATATATATATAATATATATATATAAAGATATATATATATATTCTATCTATCTATCTATATATAATATATATTATATAATATACATATAGATATATATATATATAACTCAAAAGGGATATCTCGACAATGTCACACACATATTCACATATGTTGTGGCTTTGGAGGCCCCGGGGAAAAGGCTCTATTGTGTGTGTGTGTGTGTTCGTGTGTATGTATGTATTGATTTTGGTTAATGCACAAAAGTGGGAAACCCTAAGGCTATAGTAATAGGCTCTTAGAATCTTATGTCCATATGGTTAGGCACCATGACCAACGCTAAAGTGGAAGGAAGTTGGACCATTGATAACCTAAGCACACCTCTATTGTTGGATAAACTAAGGGTTTTACCCAAAAAGATTCAAAGGGATCAAGAAGGAGGAACTACCTAGGATGATGTGGCACTCTAGACCATTGTAATATGGTTGTGAATGCTAAATTTATGCCAATACTGTCTAAATCGGCATAAATTCCAAAATCCACCAACCTTCTTTATAATGTGAAGGATGCAAATTGCGAGGGATCAGAGCTCTTAATAAGACTCAGACTATGTAGCATATGAAAAGAAAGGAGGGTGACACGACACCCTTAGCATCCATATTTGATCATTTGGAAGGTCCAAACAAACTAAAACAAGTGTTACATGGCACTCCTGAAGGAGGCCACATGGAGAGTCTGACATTAGCATGATATTATACTAGGTTGACATCACATTAGGCTAAGGATATTCCAAGAGATATCAAATGAATGGAAATGTTATACAATCGAATGACGGGGGATGATATATGGAGTTTTATTTTGTAATAGGTGGGTATTTTTGTCATCACAGGAATCAAAACACTAGGCCAATAGCAAAATCATTGTAGTTCCAAGGCATAGGGTGTTGAGGAACTGATATTGATAGACTCTAAGATACTAAAACCCTTCCCTTTAGATAATATAGAAATGGCTCCATATCAAACCCCAAAGGTCTTAAGTGTTGGTGCATTAGCAAAATAAATATCCACATATCATGAGGTGGCACAAACATGGTGGCATCCATAGGAAGCATGATTCAGAATTGATGTGGCATTCCATATTGGCACCATTTGGGGTCCACATGGGTACCATGTGATAGGGCTTAGTGTCAGGGTAAGAGGTTAATGGCCAAACTTTGAATGGCCAAATATTTCAATCTAAAGGCAGGATTGAGGTAAAATTTCTGTCACTAGAAATGTCTCAATGGGAAAATGTAATTCCATTGTTTATTCTAATTTTTGAAATTTTAAAAGAGGTCGAAATTTTAGACCCCATTTCCATAACAACACATTGGTGGTTGTGTCAACATATTAACTACCTTCTTACTACCTAGTTTAGACTATGGGGGGTTAAAGGGGTATGTTAAAAAGTGGTACCAACTACTTAGTTCAAGCATTGAACCTAAAGAGGCTCACATGCACACATTACAAGAATGCTTGATATGCTTGATCTACTATATTTCCTTTATGTTGATAGATTTGTGGTGATATTAAAATATAAAGTAATGTGATGTATGTATTTATAGGATTATTTATTGAAGATTATCTATGTGCTAACCTATATTCAATGTTTCAAATTAATATAAACCAAC
>APFE031130911.1:0-72433 GCA_000404065.3 Pinus taeda
TTCTAGCTGTTGGATCCAATACAGTTGGACAACCCATTGTAGTTGCCCCTTCTACTACCAATGCAGTGTTCCTGATCTGTTCATTTACCTTTTCACAGAATTCAGTGGCTACCTTATCAAGCTGAAGCTCTCCCTTTGTCTGACCAAAATCTAAATTAGAATTTGACCAAGCTGAATTAGAATTTTAAATTTATTATTCTATATGATATTATAAATTTGGATAATGTCAAATGATATTCATATCAATGATCATGCTTTGCAGCTTTTCAATTCAAAACAAATTGTCATAGTGGACTCAATTAATAAATTATATTTTATATTTATAAATTTCTAAGACCCTGACGCTCCCCCACGTTTCCTAAAAAATGGTAGGGAGCTTTTGCATAGGCCGCTCCTGCGCCCCTTCGCTCCCTCGCCCTCTCGTCCCGGAATTTTGGTTGAACATTGTTTTAATTTACTTTTGTCACATTAAAAACGTAATCTCTTCATTTACCACATTAAATTAATTTCTTAAGGAACAATTAAAATTCTAATCTAAAGTTCCTTGGTGTTTTTTGTGTTAAGTGTAAGATTTTAAAATTTTGTGGTAATATTTCTCTATTGTCAAGTGCGATTAATGTTTTAAAAATTATATTGGTGATAGGAGAAAGATAATTAATTTTAGATCTGGGTTATTGAAGAAAATCATTTTTTCTAGAATCATTGTTTATCATTTAATTTTCATAAGTTTTCATGGGATTTAATTGCTAGATATATTGAAGTTCTGAACATTCATAATTAATTGTTCATGATTGTCGCTTTGCCACATATATAAATTACTTGGGATATCTTGTTTCTGTTCAGTCTATGGCTAATTCAAATTAAAGGCACTAGTCTGTAGTCATTTTTATCCTGTGATTGTGTCTTATTTTAATCTATCTATCTCAATTGACCGAGACTTGTTTTAAATTCATGAAATTGTTCATCCTTAAAATCTCCTAGAGCTTGTGTTCCACAGGCTATCTTCATCCATTCACCTTAGCGACTACCCCCCTTGACTTGTCTAGGAAAGAGTCTAAAGGGAATGAGTAAGGATTAGAGTGACAACCCTTACTTTGAGCGTTGGCGCAGTGCCTAGACACTTTGTGCGACAACATTTTTTGGTGCCGTTGCCAGGGACAGAGTTTTTTTTGTCCTTGGTCCTCACGACATTTATCTAATCATCTCATTTTTTTGCCATTCATTATGCCTGTCAAGCGGCTTAACATTTTTTGGCGCCGTTGCCGAGGATATTTTATTCTTAGCTTTTCAACGACATTTCTTCATCATTTTTCTCATTTCTCATCTCTCATTCGAGCCGGCAAAGCCAACACTTCTTGGCATTGCCACCAAGGACCAATTTACTCGACCTTGGCTTTACGACTTTTCACTCATTTTTTTGGTGTCATTTCGTCTCTTCATTTTTCACCATCCTAATTCTCGTCATCTCATGTAATCCTCTCATCTTCACTTCTTGCACCTGGACATTCCAGTTGCTTTCCTGTTTGGGTGATGACTCCACTTATTCATTCATTTAATCCCAGACAGGGAGCCCTCCCTGAATATCCATCTGCCTCCATCCACTAATTTTCCGGTTTTGTCTTTGGAAACTTTGTGAGATATTCATGCTCAAGTGGCGACTTCACTTCTCCATTTCTTACAAGAATTTTTGCTAGAAGCTTGCTTCTTGTAGATGTTTTCATTTTCTTGAGCAGAGATCTCTCTCTTTGATATCCATTTGGTCCATATTTTTCCTGTCATCATGTATTATGACTTGTTTGTTCCTTGTGATTTTACTAATATTCAGGGAACTCTGCATGGCTATCCTTCCTTTTTTGGTGAAGCCATCGATGAATTTCCTCCTTTTCAAGGTAACAATGCTTTTACTGTTGAAGCTCACCTTCAGAATGCCAATATCTATATAAACAAGTGTCTTCCATATTCTAAATATGATGTGAAGATGAAGATTTTCATTCTTAACTTATCTGGAGATGCTTTTGATTGGTATGTTAATTTCCTTAATAACACTTTCGATTCTCTAGAATCAATCATTGATGCCTTTGAAGATAAATATGGAGATAAGACAAAGTCAAAGAGAAAGCTGAAGTAAAGAAAACTATAGAAGTTGAAAATGATTTCAAGGAGTTAATTCAAATGGTTAAAGACATGCAGTTAAATCAGGCTCAAGTAAGTAAGAATGCAGAAGTTAATCAAGCTCAACTTATTAAAGATATGGAACTTAAACAAGCAACATTAATCAGTGATCATGCCAGGGAAATTAATTCTATGTAAAACAAGTTATTAACCCTAGAGGAAAAGATGACGATCATGAAATTCAATCTTTCAAATCAAATAACTGCCACGAAAGCAAGTTATCAAGAAGAAATAAGTTCGATTCAGAACAAATTGTCAACTATGGATGAAGAAATGACCATCTTGAGATTTGATTATAATAATGAGTTAGCTACCATGCAAGCAAATCATAAGAAAGAGATAAACTATATGCAAAACTGCTTCATGGGCATGAAAGCAAAGAATGATAAAATTATAAAGGACATGGAAGTTGGTCAAATATTTCTTCAGAATAGGTTATTGACCATGGAGGAAAACCATGCCAAGAAATTCAGTGCTATGAAGGTGGAACACTCTAACTAGATGGATGCCGTAGTAATGGAAAAGATATAGGTACATAAATTTCGGCATCAGTTAGAGGATGAAAGAAAAAAGGAAACGTCAGTAGATCATAAGCCTCCCTGCCTGCTGCAACAAGCTCCATCTTATTATGAGGAGGTCATTTGTTCCATTGAAAAGTGGCTAATTGAAGGTGACCCAAATAAAATAGAAATTGATAAGAATCAGGTTGATGCTTACATGTTTGATCCACCAGTCATAACAGATCAGGTTCATAAAGAAGCGCAGGTCACATAAGTCTTGATCATTCCAAATTTTCCATACGAGTGTTTTTTAGATCAAGAAGGAAGTTGTACGCCAACTGCATCATCATCAACATCACAACTTGGCATAAAGAAAAGACACAAGAGAAAGAGAATGAGAAAGTGGTTTGATCCATCTGATGGCCGTGAGCAACTTGATTTTTGGATAGCAAAAAGTTCTACTGTGTGCAGGACTGGACATGGCACATCTGAGAAACATCCGACAGATTTGCCTGAAAGCAGGGAAATGCTCAGCATGCACTACATTGAACGCATCTGATGCCATGGGGCATCCTTTGTATTGTATTCCTAACCCTACACCCTTTTATTTTAGTATTTTATTTTGTAGGTAGATGTTTTTCATGTTGTTAGACTAGCTAATAAAAGAAGAGCTTATATCTTCCCTGTGCGTAATGTTATATGATGATTTTGGATGGATGCTACTTATGTTATATTTTGTGTTGTGTGGATGTAGATTTTGGATTCTCACATTCCTCTGGTGCAACAACGTATCCCCAAGTAGAGCCAGATGTTGACTGCTACGTGTCAACGACCCATAGTAGTACACCCGCTTTTTTTCCACAAAAGGGAGAGTGCCTGATCGATTTGTTCATGCCGTCCAGCTATCATCATTAGCTTAATTGTCATGTTATAATGTAAACCCATTCTGCATGTATATGATGTAAATAATCTTAGCAGATCCGTGTCATGTATGTAATTGCCTCGGTAAACCTACTTTTCTAGTGACCATCTACATTCCGGGAGGTTTTTGTCTCACCGATCCATTCTCGGATGGTCGACAGAGTTTTCCTTCAGTCTTACCCCAAAGTGAGAATGGATTTTGTCACTGGGATCTTAGGCAAGTTCTAGTATTCTAGATCGAGTCTATGTAAAAGTAATTTGGAAATTTTATTACAAATTGCTTGGTTTGCTTGATTATATTTGTGTCGCAGAAATGGGTAGTCTGTGAGGGTCTATTATAAATGGGTTTTTCCCTTGTGATGTAAAAAAATATGAAAATCATGATGTAAAGTGTCTTGAGGGTTGGAAAAATAATTTATCCCCTCAGGTTAATTAATTAAATTTTCTGGCCAAAATTTAATTAGAATTGTAAGTCAGAAATTTATTCAATTCTAGGTCCTAGGTAAATTTAATTTTTCTAAAGGCAAAATTCGTCAGTCCTTAAAAATTAAATTTTAAGAGGCCCAGGGACTAAGGTAAATTAATTATTTTAATAAATTTTAAACCTTTGATCCCTGGAGTTAAGTCAAAGTCAAAATTTTGGGGAAATTAACTCAAAAATTTAATTTTTGAGTTAATTAAAATGCATTTAATTGAAAAATATGAATTTCCCCAAATATTTAAATATTTCGACATATGAGATTAAAAAGAATTTTAATCTTCATCAACGGTCGAGATTGCTTTGATGAGGATCACTCGAACTAGCTTTTGGAGGATTTATCTTTAAATAGGAAGTCATTCGTTAGTCAATTCATCCGACCTTTGAGTCGTGTGGTTAGCAAAAAGCTCATGTAATCTTTTTTCGGATAATAAAGAGACTTTGGGGTTAAGTTTTGCTGGTGTTACTCTTCATGGGGATACTGTAAGATTTGTTATTTTCATGCATAATTTTTTCTAAAGCCATTGATGACAACTTCTAAAGAGTGATTTGAGTACATGTATCTTACTCAGTCGTTGGGGTTTAAATGATAATTTAAATTTTGAATGTAATACTAGGTATCTCTATTTATCAAAATTTTATTATTGTTTTCTCATTCTATTTTTAATGGTTGCATTGAGTTTTGCAAAAAAATCTTGATTTTACATCTTCGGGCGTTAGGGGAAGTTTTCAGCTAGACTAGCCAACTCCCGATCCATGTTTTCTGAGGAGCCCAGTAAAACTAATCTCAGGCTTATCATATGATTTTTTGTTGGTTATGCACGAAGAGTTTCAGGATAGCACCTCCATAAAATTTAAAAAATTTTATTTTTTGTGTGGTATAATGATAAATCTAGCTGATTAGAGCCTACAGTTTGTAAATTTTGTAATTATATTTCTAACGTGGGTTTTTTTGGGTTTTAGTTTTTATCATTGTATGTATCGTTTGGGTGTTTTCTTGTTGTCGTGCAACTATTAATTTTCATAAGTTTTCATGGGATTTAATTGCTAGATATATTGTAGTTCTGAATATTCATACTTAATTGTTCATGATCGTTGCTTTGCCACATATATAAATTACTTGGGATATCTTGTTTCTGTTCAGTCTATGGTTAATTCAAATTAAAGGCACTGGTCCATAGTCATTTTTATCCTGTGATTGTGTCTCATTTTAATCTATTTATCTCAATTGACTGAGACTTGCTTTAAATTCATCAAGTTGTTCATCTTTAAAATCTCCTAGAGCCTGTGTTCCATAGGCTATCTTTATCCATTCACCTTAGGGACTACCCATCTTGATTTGTCTAGGAGAGAGTCTAAACATAGTGAGTAAGGATTAGAGTGACAACCCTTACTCTGAGCGTTGTCGCAGTGCCTAGACACTTTGTGCGACAACACGTAGCATAGGAGATTTGGTGAAATATTTGGTTGATACATTTGTGGGAGTATGGTCTCCACTATTATTGACATTTCCTTCCACTTGTACGCACATCTCCAAGGCAGCTCAATGCACAACACTTCATCCTTCACGCTGGTAGCAATTTAACGCAGTTTTGAGGAGCAGATTTGGGAACAACTTACAGGGGTGTCATTCCATGAGTTTTGGCTAGAGATTTTCATGGGAATATGTTTCCTTTTCCACCCACAACACCCCACAATTGCCACAACAACAAGGGAAAACGAATTTGGCACATGGGATTGAAGGGAAAATGTTGCCACATCTCAAATTCATTCTCTTCACTTGGAACTCGGATTTCCTTTGCGATTTCCACCATTCTCCACTTGGCATTGGGGTTTATGTTGAGATCTTCTCCAGTTTCTCTATAAATTGTGATATTGGCCTCTCATTTTGTATTATGGAGACGAGCTATTGTGTTTGCGGAAACTTTGTTCCTTTGTGTAATTTCAATATCAATGCAATAAAGACTTTGGGGTTCACAAATTGGATGTTCTTCCTCCTTGAGCATGGTATGAATTTTTGTTGACTAATATGCTTATTTCCTTTTACATGTGCTATCTATTTCATTCTTCCATATGCTTTAGAGATGTATGGGTGTAGAGCCATGTTGCATCAATACATGATCTAAAAAAAACTTCTAGATTTAGATAGTCCTAGTTGATTTCCCATAAATCTCTAGGCCTCCTTTTTCATTGTATATTTTTTAAATCTATATGTGGAGCTAATCCTTGGTTGAGTTTTGTAGAAGGAAATTGTTTTGGTGGATCAATGATCAAGCGTGAGGGGATGTCTTTAGAGAGGCCAACCCACTCTTGATGTGCTCTTAGATGAACTCCTATTTGGTTTAACCTCATAGTCTAATCTTACAAATTTTCTTGTAGGGTGGCTAGGCATAGCTTGTGTACAAGTCAAGTTATTTCAAATTTAAATCATTCTTTCAAAATTTTTGTGCTTCATTGTTGTAATTTGCTATTTAAGAGTTTAACGATGGCTAAGCAAGAAGGAGAGTTTACTCATACTCTTTAGCTTAGCCCTTGTAGATTATATTGTATATATATATATATCTTTCATTTTCTTGACTAGTTTTGCAAGCTAACTCTTGACTTGTTTTGCAGCCGATACTAACTCATTCTTGTGGCAGCTTGAGGGAGTTCTCACTTGAAACATCTAACACACTTTTGTAGAACCTATTGGCATAGAACTTGCAGCTCTCTTTGTAACTGTTTGCAGCCTTCTTCGTGACTGTTTGCAGCCTCATGCACTAATTGTGGGCTTGAGGGAGGCTCACCCTCTCTTCCTTTGCACATTTCTTCTTGGTTATTGAAGGCTGCAATTTTTGGGGCAGAATTCTGTCATAAGTTTCTGGTTTGTAAGTGAGGATCATTGGCATCTTGTAGCCATTTTCCTTTTGTGAAAAATTGTTTCTATTTCCCAACGGAAGGATCCTAGCGCTTAGAAGTTAAATCTTATTGGAAGAAAGTCCTCGAATCTTGAAGCCTTTCTCTCACATACAAAAGAAGACTCATCATTATAACTTTCTCTTTAATAAAAGATTAATTCTCTTGTGAGGGAGCTTGGGAGTTTTCCCATGGCATCTTGCCTCCTGATTTAAAAGGAGGGCTCTCTTGGATGGATTGATTTGCATGGTCTAGTTTCTAACTTTCACACTTAGTTTACTTGCATTGATATTTGATTTGCTAATCTAATTCACATGTGGTTAATCCTCAGAATTAACACAACACTCATATTTACTTCCTATTTGCAAAGTGGGCTTATTTAGTTGCCATTTTCAACTTTCAAGTTCTTGCATTGTACAATCTACTTGTGGTTCAAAATACAACATTTGCAACATTTCTTTTGAGCAACTTACTTCATGTTGTTGAAAAGTGTAACTAGGTTCGGTCTTCATAATGGTATGTAAATATGATTTTATGTAATGAGATGTAAATAAGAAAAATGAAATTATTATATTGATTTGCTTCATGGGTTTCATGAGCAAGGGATTTTGTTTTTGAGTCAAGACTCCCATTGAGAGTCTTTAGGATTTATTTGTCATCTAGTCATAAAATAATAGAGTCATTGTCATGTAATGAAGTCATGTTACACTTTGTAAAAGGTCAATACTGTCTATGTAAAGTATCCTCCAAGAACTTGTCATCTATCCTCTTCAAGTCGGCCTACAAATGATGGAAGAAGCTACTAGATGAAGTTGGCCTAACTCCAGCTGTCAAGTCGGCTTAAAGATCATGTCGAGAGCTATATAAATCAGTGTTGTGAAAATCGCGATATAATGAAAAAATCGCGATTTTTTCACCTTGCCGATTAAATCGCGATAAATAAACGAAAAAATCGCCTAAATTTTTTTTGTCGATTTTTACTGAAAAAATCGCGATTTTTACCAAAAAATCGTGGGGGGTCGGGGCAGCACGATTTTATAATTTTTTTTGGGTTTTTCAATTGCTTAATGATCAAGTCTAGGCCCTAGTATGGATATGCTATTCATGGTAATGTTAAATTCTTAATGTAAAAGTGACATTCTCCTTAATCTTCATTTTCATCATTTTACTTAAATTTTTAACATTACCATGAAATGACTCAGGATGTTTGAGAGTGGTTCCAGCCTCATTGGATTTCATATGGAGAAAGTAGAATTTTAGATTTTATTTAAAATCCAACAGACTTATCAGTTTTTCAAGATTTCAGGATTGGGAGATTGTAATGTTTCCAGGTGAGACCACCTGCCCGGGCTACCCCTGCCACCAGTGGAGGACGTGGTCTACCTACTATAGCTCCTACTTCTAGTTCTTCAGCTTCTAGAGCACATCAGACTCCACTGCCATCTCCGCCAGCACGGGCACCAACATCTACATCTAGAGGGAAAGGGAAAGCTGTGGCATTTTCTCGCAAGAGGGGCAGAGGAAATCAATAGGATTAGACTTTCATTTTATTCTATATGACATTATGACATGATGAGATACATTATCATATTTTTTGTTGATATTTTGAGGCTGAGTTGGGACTCAGGAGTCAGGACTTACTATTCAGGACATGATTCAATGTTATGTGTGATTTTAGCGCTAGAAATGATATTAAACATCTTATATATTAGTTTTTTTTATCATATAAATAGATGTACTCGGCCTCCATTCGAACTAAGCAACTCGTCAAGCTTTCGGTCTAAGAGAAGTGCCAAGAAAGGGTGCAAAAGAGAAGTACGAAGTAAGGACAGTGAAAGGGTTTCTTCTAGGGTAACAAAAGTCATTCTTCTGGGGCAGCGAAGAAGGGTTCTTCTGGATAAGGCATTCCTCTGGGGTAGTGCGAAGATAGGATTCTTCAGGGCAAGCGAAGGAGAATTCTTTTGGGATCTACGAAGAAGAGTTTTTGCCAGAATAACAAAGGAAGGTATCTTCTGTGGCAACAAAGAAAGACTCTTCTGGGTGATCGAAGTAGAGATCTAGAGACCGAGTTTCTCTAGATAAGACCTAGAGATTGAGATTCTCTAGGGGAAGTCGTGAAGGAACTGTGAGAAAGATAGAGATCGAGTTTCTCTAGAAGGAGCCGAAGAGAACAACTCAAGATCAAGAAGAAAGGCGAGGAAAGGAAGAGGCAGAGCATCAAGGTTAGTGACAAGGTTCTTGAGAGGATACTATTGTCAAGGGTTTGTGTCTTGGGACATATCAATTGAAGATCTAGAAGAAGAATTTGATTGGGTTTTCCTCTCAAGAGGTGAGAGGTTATGGCCCTAGCTGAGAAGCCTACATACTGTGTCACTTGTCTTTTATTGTGCATGTTGGTAATTGTCTTGATGAAGAGAACACATTCATAAGCTAACAAAGAAAAGATTGTAAGCTAAGAAGTAAAAGTATATCACAAGCAATTATCAAGCAAATAAATTGTTAACTTCGGATGCCCTAAATTTCTCAACACATGTGCTTTCTAGTACTTTACATTTGCAAGCTTTGATTTGTTCACAATTCCATTGCAATTATTTGGCAAATTGTTGAAAATTTGGCAGCTCAAGAATGAATTTCTAAAAACAAAAAGTCTAAAAATAGAAAGTCTAAAGATAGAAATTCTAAAAATAGAATTTCTAAAAATGGAAAGTCTCTAGTGTGACCTTCCAAAAATAGTAAATCATTCTGCATCAATTGATAATCAAGTATTGTTGCTGGAAAATCCCTTCTAATCATCAATCAATTCTAATAGTTCAATTTTGACTTAATCATCAATATTATCATCATCATCATTATTATTATTATACTTATGATACTATTATATTATTACTAAAAAGAAATTCAAGTCACTCAATCATGGCTTTCAATAATGTTCTCTTACACTCTCATTATTGGCATGGCATATTCCTCTTACACTCTCACACTCATTAAAGCACATCATAAAAGATTCTCTTACACTCCCTTACACTCAATGAAAACACGTCATAAAAGATTCCTCTTACACACTCTATTGCATATGTTACACTCTTAAAAACATAAGTTACGAAGGCATGCGTACCTCCTTAATGGCATGAGTTACATTTCCTAAATGAATATGAATTACACTCCTCTTGGCATGCAAGTTACTCCTTTATGACATGGATTCATTGCTCCCCATCTATATATGTGCCTAATTCTTTCTCCCCACACTACTTGTGCATTGTGAAAGAAGAATTCGAACTTGAGAGAGAGTTGAAGAAGATTGTGAGAGAGAGACTTGGAGAGTAAGAGCAAAACTTGGTGAGCCACGGTTAAGGGAAGGTTGATTAAGTGTGTGCATCTGTTGCTGCTACCAATGATCTTCATGCTACAACTTGTTTAGATTTGGGTGAACTTACTCATTCTCTTGATTTCTCATTGTACTCTGTATCTTTGCTGAACAATTTATTTCTAATAGAAGAAGAATTTGGTTGGGTTGTCCCCTTATGGGTTTTTTCCTAGTCATTGGACCTAAATTTTGTGTCTCATTGTATTTTTGGTTGTCTTCAATTGTGCATTCGATTTATGTTCTATTTACAATTGCTTATCTAATATTGCAACATGAAGAAGTTTTGTAATAAGTGATTGTTACCAATTTAGAACATCAAAATTTCAACATTGTATCAGAGCTTTGGTGAAGACAAGCTGAAGAAGACAAGAATTGTTCTTCCTTCACTCTTTTTTTGCTGAAATATCTCACTTGTAGTTCTTCTGCTAAAATATTTCTTGCTATCCCTTCTACTTGCAGTTCTTCTTCTGCTGAAATATCCCTTGCTATCCCTTCTACTTGAAACTCTTCTTCTACTGAAATATCCTTTGCTATACCTTCAACTTGCAACTTTTCTTCTGTTGAAATATCTTTTGCTATCCCTTCTAGTTGCATCTCTTTTTCTGTTGAAATATCTCTTACTATCCCTTATAATTGCAATTCATTTTCTGTTGAAATATCTCTTGCTGCCCCTTCTCACTTAGTGTTGAAATCTTGCTTGCTGCTCTTACTTGCTACTGAAATCTTATTTGCTGCTCCTTCCTTTGCCGCTGAAATATTAGTTGCTGCCACTTCTTTATTACTGCTGAAATCTTATTTGTTGTCCTATTTTCTATTGAAAGGAATACCAAAATCAGAATTCTTTCTTGTTTATACTCTATTTAGTTCCTCTCCTGCAAATTTTGTGTCAACTGGTTGGTTGATAGTGGTACTTCAGGGCACTTTACTAGTTATAAAGAAGTTCTCTCAAATTTGGTTGAGAGGGAGACGAATCTGAAAATTATACTTGGGGATAATTCTACATATCTTGTAAAGGATCTGGTTCTATTTCGTTTTATCTAGATCAAGGTGAAACTATATCTCTTTAAGAAGTTTTGGATGTACTTGGTTGAAAATTAAGGTGTTGCATGTGTTTGATAACTGTGGTTTTGGTATTTGTTGATGCACGTAAAAATAAAGAATATTTTTACCTCTGTTTATGCATGTGCAAGAAAGTGTTGTCTTGAAAAGAAGTATAATGCATATAGTTATGAAAGAATAACTGATAGAAATTGAATGTTGAAGATAGGATGATTTTGATTCTCTCACATTATATGAGAAAGTACATAATCTTATGGGTTTTGGTAGTTTTGATATTAGAATTTTTTGACATGGTTGCAGGTAAGGATCATGACTTTTGCAAAAGATGGGATGATAGTTTTTTACACTAACCTTTTTTGGAACAATCAAAGATGGATCATAACTAATATCATCATGGACAATGAAGTCTATATATATATATACACACACATGGCTTCACTCTGAGATCAAGATTTGAAAATATTTATAAAATCAATGGAAGACCTATCTATGCATTGATTCATGATAAGTAACGATCAATGTAAGCTGTGACACTGAAAGTTTGCTCATCTTCACTATAAAACATTACCTCATGTGAGAAAGATGGTTTCCTAAATGCCCGAGATTAGAGTGGATCATTATGGAATTTTCCAAGTGGTGCTCAAGAAGATGCATTTCTTTTGTTGATGACATATGACTGATGGAAAGTGGTAACTAATGGAGGCCGAATGAAGAGGGAGCTAACAACTTCCTTCAAATCCTCATTAAAATCAGGAAAAACAGATCCTAAAGATCATCAGGATGCAGAATAGTAAACTCTGCGAGGAAGTTGGTGTAGGATAGTGAAGGGACCACTCTCACATTTGAAAAAAGAAAGAAAGACCTGCCTCATCACTAGGTATACTTTCATTATGATTATTTAATTGGCTAATAATGCTCTCACTCTTGTTCTCTGGTCACAGGTACATCTGATGAATGTGAGGATCAAGCCCTCTAGATCAAAGATTGAGGATGATATAGAGCCATACCATAATTTGAAAAAGGACGAGTTCAAGACCTCGAAGGAAGGGTTGCAGTCTCCTTGGTTGATAACTATGATTGAAGAAGCTTGCTATTCAAAGGGAGTGGATTGATACCCTAAGATGAGATCCTAGCTCCTGTTGCTTGATGCATTTGATGTATGAGGAGAAAACTTCCTTTATGATATATCTGAGAAAGAAGCATATTTGGAGGACATTAAGGAACATGAATAGAAGATTGATGATTATGAATTGAAGAAGGTTCCACATGAATTGTAGAAAGTCCCTTGGGATCGGCATTCTTGAAATATTGGACATTTGATGCATTGAAGGTATGCCTTTGATATTTTATTTTATGAGCTAACAAATTATTTTTGACAGGATTTCAAAATTCAGTGCCAGAGGGAGTTAACCCTTGATGATCTACTTCCTAAGATTAGAAGTATAACAGAAAGATGATAAGGACTTCCTTGTCAGAGGAAGCATGTTGGCAGAGATGGTTTACATTAAAGCAGTTGTGAGCCTCTTCAGATACAGGTTTCCCATGAAGAGTTGACAGCTAAATGGATTCTTGATTTACAATATGTTATTTGAGTTGTGTAGAGCTTGGATATGTATATTGGAATGTTGCAAAGATGGTAATTTATGATCTGAGACCCATTGCTGGATAATTGAGATTATATGAACATGTTGATGATGTTGAGCACATATGGGTGCTGCCTTAGGCCTGCCATGATTTCTTGGATTAGATAGGTACTGAAAATTTGTTGCTTTGAGTGATAGTATGCTTTGTTGCTAACATGACTAGCGGCGAGTCAGTGTGATTGAGAAAGCTCTTTGGAGTGCTGTTTGAGCAGATGCTGGGTACAACTATGACATATTGTGGGATCCGACATACAGAGAATCCCATGTTCTATGACAGGTCCAAGCACATTAAGATTAAATGTCACTATATCCAGGATATGGTGTAGAGAGGAGCAGTGAGACTCCATCACATTTTGATTGATGAGTAGGCAGTCAATTGGATTCCTATGTTGCAACTTGCAACATGTAAGCTTGTGGTTGACCCAATATTCTCTCGTTGTCATGCACTATGACCAAGACTTACAATAGTAAACCTAGTGAAGGCACTGATCAGAGGGGCGGGTCATGGATGATTGAGGACACTGAGCTATTATCATTCCCCACTGTGATTGTTACGTGCCCACATGATTGGGAATGGAGCGAGGATAAGCTCCTGGATGATCTCGACTGACGGATGTGACCCTTCCTAGTGGAGGTGGTCATGGTTGATCGAGAACACTGAGCTATGCTCTTCCCGCTTGTTTGAGCTCCCAGGTGGGGAATTGAGTTGGAGAACTCCTAGGGTTGAGGGAACTCTAGACAATGGGATGTGTGTGATCCTTACCTTTCATGGTAAGTGGTATCTTGCCTATTGTCACTATAGGATGTGTGTGTGATCCTTTCCATTTATGGCAAGTTGGGTATCCTCCCTTATCATGTTTTGGACTTGACAGAGTATACCCCAGTATGCATCATACCCACAAGTAGGAATTGTTGGGATTGTACCTACCCATTTGGCCAATGGATGGGAAGACTTGGATAAGTGTGATCCTTACCTCTCATGGTAAGTGGTATCCACCCCAAGTTGGTGAGAAGATTTGGATGAGTGTGATCCTTACCTCCTGTAAGTGGTATCTGCCCCAAGTTGGATGATGCAAGTGTTATACCACTTTATTCTTGAGGGTCAAGGTGAGAAGATCAACAAAAAATAGGATAGAGTGTGATCCTTACCTCTCATGGTAAGTGGTGTCCTACCATTTGCTGATCGAACATATATTTAGGGTGGTAGATTAATCTCCTCTATTGTTAGTCGATATAGGGTGGTAGTCAGAGCTCCCCTATGATGATTATTCTTCATTAGAGTGAGACATCATGGTTCCAAATGATATAGAGCAGAGATGAACAAAGATAAGCAAAGAAAGAAAAGATCTTTGTTGCAAAAAGAAATTCCTCTCTAGCTGAGAGGGAATGTTGAAAATTTGGCAGCTCACGGATGAATTTCTAAAAATAGAAAGTCTAAAAATATAATTTCTAAACATAGAAAGTCTCAAGTATGACTTTCCAAAAACAGTAAATCACCTTGCATCAATTGATAATCAAGTATTGTTGATAGAAAATCCCTTCTGATCATCAATCAATTCTAATAGTTCAATTTCGACTTAATCATCAATATTATTATTATTATTATTATTATTACTGTGATACTATTATATTATTATTAAAAATAAATTCAGATCACTAAATCATGGCTCTCAATAATGTTCTCTTACACTCATTATTGCAATGGCATATTCCTCTTACACTCTCTTACACTCATTAAAGCATGTCATAAAAGATTCTCTTACAAAATAAAAACATATCATAAAAGATTCTTCTTATGCCCTCTTTAATGTATATGCTATACTCTCTCTTAAAATCATAAGTTACAAATGCATGTGTACCTCCTTAATGGTGTAAGTTACATTTCCTAAATGAACATGAATTACACTCCTCTTGGCATGTGAGTACTCCTCCTTCATGGCATGGATTCGTTGCTCCTCCTATACATATGTGCCTCATTCTTTCTCCCTCCCTACTTGTGCATTGTGAAAGAAGAATTCGAACTTGAGAGAGAGTTGAAGAAGATTGTGAGAGAGAGACTTGGTTGTATAGACAACATAGGACTAAGTTTTCTTGAAAACTTCTTCCGTTTGGTATAGAGTAAGGTAAAGTATGTGACCTTGCAGTTATGAAGGTGGCTTTTCCCCATTGTAGGAACGACGACATATGATTTGTAAGGATTAGGGGAAGGGTATTGTTAACAACAGACAAGTGCTTCGTCAACCCATCTTCCTTGCAAGTCACCCCAATCCTTATCCCTTGGTAAGAACTTTCAAAGGAGAATTTCTCACTTTAGGATAGGCATATAGATTAAAATTAACCAAAATAATTGCACTTCACATTAGTTAGTTTTGCACATAATCTTGATCAAGTCATCTTGTGAATATTTCAAGTTTTACTTGCAATATTGTTATTTAATGTACTTGTCATTTTGATGATTATTTGGCTGTTATTTGATGTCATTATCTATTGCTACTTGAGAATTTCCTTTACAAGTACAATCCCCATTTATATTTGCAAGTGATACTTTATTTATTCATTTTGATCTAACATTGGTTTTGCAGGAAATCTTATCATTGCACTTTGAATTTCCATTTGAGCAAGTACTTTAAGTAATTATTTGTTTAAGCACTGGTCTATATTCTTTATCTTTTGAAATCATTGAATATTGCTCATATATTCATATGTTTGTTTACATCTTAGAATCAAGTTATCTTTGATAAGTGTTTCCATTAACCTCAGTCTTCTAGAACCTCACTCATCTCTTCATTAACCTTACTTAGGGACCACCCCCCTTAGCTTAATTAGGAGAGAGCTTTAATGAAGAGAGTTGGGATTATGTAACAACCCCATCTCTTAGTTTGCCACAAATATCACACCTTGTGAGGTTGAGGATTTTCCCCACATTTACCTAGGTGTACAAGTGAGGTGGCAACAAGTATTAATGAGCAATAGAGGTTAAAATAGAAAAAACGAAGCAAGATGCATATGATAGTAACGAGTTAATAGCAAAATAATAAAAATTAAATTAACATCAAAGAACATTGATAAACATTGCTCCCCTTGGCTTCTAGGGTTCTTGGGGCATTAGGGTAATGTCGTGGACCACCTTGTCTCTTTCATTGATCGATAAGTTCATCCTTAGACCTGAAAATTGATTTGAGAAATTCTTCTTCCCCTTCCTCTAGCCAGTCCATCAACTCCTCCTTGTCTATATACTTATCTATATGTTATGCATTTTGTAAAAAACCATCTATCCTGTGAAAATTTCAAATGGAATCCTATTGCAGCAACTCGAAATTATTCTCCTAATTGTTAATTTAATTTAACAATTTATTTACTGTTTGCTACAACAAATAATGAATAAATCACACTGCAATATACACAAATAAAACTGCAGAAGAATAAATGCTGAAAGAAATGCTAGCACACACATAAAATAATAGTTATTTTTGGACAAAAGTCCTCGGAAAAACCCAACTTGGGAAAACTGGTGCAACAACTAAGGGTTTTAATATTAAGCAGCAGTGGAATAATTTGAGTACAGTTGGATGCTGAAACTGGCAATCCTACAAATAAATACTGGCAACAAAAATCTGGTGAGGAATTCCTTTCATCTCATACACAATCTCTTAGCACAACTTGCCTTCAGAATTTCGGCCTTCTAAGGCTTTGTGTCAACCTCTGGGGTGCTTTGCATAGCAGGCTGGACGACTTGCCTCGGATTGGACTTTGATGAAGTTGTTCTGCCTTCTGTTGACCAGGAAGACACTTCTCTGACATTTTGGGACTCCTTCCTAGTCTCTGGAACTGAAAACGTCAATATCTCCCAGCAAATCGACTTTTCCTCTAGAGGCTACTGTGCTGCTCCGCGTCAGCCTCTTTGTGGCTCTTCTGCCTCTCTGCAAATGCACTCACCAGATCTGGAAATCTTCCTCCGACTTCACTATCTTTGCCCCTCTCTCACTGTGCCGACTTCACTAGCTCTCTTTGGCAACTGACTGCTGCTACTTAGGAAATCAATCTGCTCATGAAATCGAACTGCTCAAGTGTCTTCTCCAACCGCCCATCTAATTCTTCTTATAATCCTTTGTTGGGACTCCAACGACAAAGATTATAACTTAATTGATGGCTAAGATTAACTTGAAGTCGATTCGTGTGAGTTTCTAGATCATTAACTCCTTGAATTAATTAATTATGATTTATTAACAATATTCCCTAAGTGGAGACTTAAGAAATATTTAAAAACTGGCTAATAATCTACTTAAGTTATTTTTAGGCGGAATTTCCAGAAACGATTTTTGGGTTTTGCAGATCTCATGTATTCTAGCCTGTCCACAAAATTTCGTGGCTAGAACATATTCGATGCTACAAAAACTAACATATCCCACATCTCTTTATACTCTGATTGCAATCCCTGCAAGCCCTTGATTCCTTCCTGTCACTTTTGCTCGTTTTCTATGCAAGGGCTCTGTTAATTTCCTTGATAAATGAGCTAAGATAGGGTCATATTGCTAGTAGCATAACTTTCTTCTTGTAACTTGGAATTTCATTTTTCTTATAGTTTTGGAAACTACACCCTAACACTCATAAAGTGCATATGTGGCACTTTGGTTCATTTTTTCACTCAGTATTGCCAAATTCCCCCCATATGCACATCAACTCTTTAATCAGGGTTTGATGTCTACATTTGTCTAGTGTTTTGCCCAAAAACCTAGTTGAGGGCTGGAATGTGGATCCATGACTACTTTCGATCATAACGTGAATGCTTCCTCTACTGTGAGAGTAATGCACTCTACCTTTTGAGTAACTCTTGGCAATAATTGTGCCTTCATGCTCAAGCATAACTCGTGTGATGTGGCCAGCTCAGTGTAACTCCAAATATGAATGTGCCCCACCTATAGCTATGTCTACAAAAGGTAACTTGCCTGCATGAGAAACTGTTCCATGTGTGGCCTCTCTTCAACAACGGTAAATCATTTTCTCTCTAAATTGTTGAAGCTTAATGGAGATAGGTTTTGAGCAATAACTAAACTATAAGATGTTCCCCACTATTTTCAGGTTGGAAATAGCTTCTTTCAGGATGTTTCATGGAAAACATCTGTGAAATGCCCTGGAAAAGTATTTGTAATCCAGTGATTGCCAAGGAAACTTTTATGAACTTTTCACAAACATTTCTTGTCTGTTTCCTTTTTGGAAATGTTTTTGGTTGTTTCAAAAGTGAGAGCAGTATTCATATTCACTTCAATTCCTTGGAGTGAGATCCTTGCTTTCTTCCAAGTTGCCCCTAATATTTTACTTCTCGTTTACTACATTGATAACAAACATAGGTCCCCCTCTTCTTTAGTACCTTGGACTCCTAACTCTAAATGGGGTTTAAGCCCCGTGATTTGGGCTAATGTACGCTCCACAGGTAGGAATCAGGACAAACATATTGTGAGCATAATTTAGAATTCAATTTTTTTTTTTTTTTTTTGATTCTGATGATATCTATTGCTCAAATTACTGACAGTGTCTATTTTTTAGAAGTGAATTATCTAAGATGACTGATGAATGAATTCCTGTTTGAAGGCCCTGGATGTTTTTGCGGTAGAAGCATTGCTTACACTAATCCCATATAGAACCATTTTTTAGTAATAAAAAATTCTGTTGATGATTGACAGCGAGATGCATGCAGAATTGCACCAGAATTGTACAACTTAGTAATAGGCGTACACTAGAATCCTGACATAAGAAAAAATATCTATCCTAGTTATTTCATCTGTGTGATAGTAATTGGAATGTTTACCAAGCAACTTAAATAAGCACTCTCTACAAAATGTAAGTAAATCTTAAGTGACTACTTTCTGTTGAATATTGATAAATCTATCTTTAATAAAGATGATAACCTAGACATCCTATTATTTGGGATCATCACTAGAATTACACAACTTAGTAATAGGAGTGCACTGGAATCCTGACTTAAGAAAAAATATCTATCCTAGTTATCTCATCTGTATGATAGTACTTGGAATGTTTACTAAGCAGCTTAAAAGCACTCTCTACAAAATGTAAGTAAATCTTAAGTGACTACCTTTTGTTGAATATCAACTGTATCTTTAATAAAGATGACAACCTAGACAACCTACTATTTGGGATAATCACTCTTTTTATTTCTTATATTGGACTTTATGTCACCAACTATGTAGTAGAATTGAAATAAAAATCAGTTGCTTACTGCCTTCACTGAACAAGAGGTTTTCTAAAATAAGGCATCCACATGCACATGGAAACAAATATATTGATTTGAAAACACAAGCTATAAAAGATAAAAGTTTAGAGTCGGAATTCATAATGCTTCGCAATGCTTCTATTATTATAAGTAATACACCTTAATCTAAAAACCAATGGGGAAAAGGAACTTGCATTCAACATTGTTTGCAGATGAAAAATTCATAGGGTGGACATGTTGATTTTTGATAGCTTGGGAGGTACTCCAAGTCCTAGGGTTTGGAGGTTGGAGCACCACAAAATTCATTTGTGGGCTTGGAACTCAAGGTTGGAGTTTTGCACCCATCGATGTTTGGGCCAAAACCATGACGCGTTTTCTACATGTGATGGATGGAGATGATATAGGATGGCGAGGAGAATCCAACGCAACGAAAATCGTCGAAATCCGAGTTGTAGAAGATGAGATATGACTTTTTTGAAGTTAATAATTGATTTTTGGGCATTCGAGTTATGTAGGCTTGAAGATAGCTATGTCCAAAAGACATGTCTATTGGAGAAATCGTGGAGCCCTTCTTTTGTATATAAATAGAAGGTGTATGTGAGATCATTTCATCATCCCAAGTGTATTCAAACATAAGAAATATACATATCTATGGCAGCGAGGTACAAGAGGAGAGGACGAGTTGGTTTGAGGACTGTTTAAGGGTGACTTGTCTCTCATTACAGGTCCGAACCTGAAGCAGAGCAAGCCGCATGAGTGGGTGAGATTTCAGGGCTTTTTTGTGTATGGTTAAAGTGGCATCGTCCTCTTTTATTATGCTGCATCCTTGTGGAGTGTGAACAAACTGACCCGAGCTCAGTTAGAGCTGTCTAAGAGGGCGGTAGGACCTGTAATTTGTGCCCAGAACAGTGCGTTGGAGCAGTAGGTCTGTACAAGACACTTGGAGAAGGCTTGAAGGCTTTGACAAGAGCTGGGATGGCAGCGTATTAGAAGAGGAGAATAAAGGAAGGTGACCGCAATTGAAGGAAGCTCTGTGTGGATGTTTAAGAGGGCTGACATGGACTTATGTCATGCCCTACCGAGATCACAGAAGTTGCAGCAGTGACACATCAGCCTAAGGTATGTATAGGCAATGTTTTAAAACTCCAACTCTGGTTCGGAAACGGTTGAGGGTCGGCTCCGACTCTGACTTCGACTTGGTATTGACTCGACTGGTTTGATTTCAATGACTTGGTCGTTGTAAAAAATACATCAAATATTTATTTAAAAAACATAATTTTAAAGATTTTCATTCATGTTTCCAAACACAAAGCTTTAGAATATAGAGAGAAGATAACATATGATCAAAGTAGGCTCATGAATATATCCATTATATCAAAATGGCACCTAGTGCACTGTCCAATACAAAGTTCATACTTAGCCACCAATGCCAGGATTCTTTTATGCCTCAGCCTAAGGACAATCACTAGACTACAACAACAATATTTCCAATTCTCTGCCTCTAATGAAGTCTCAAAACCCTTGATTCAATTCTGGTCAAGCTCTAGAACAATCAAAGGTAAATATGTATTTATTAGTCCATTGCCAGAATGTTTGCCTTTTTAAAAACATTGTATGGCTCAATGCATTGTTTCAGTTTTCTAATTCATGCCACTAGGATAACCATACTTCAACCTTGTAATTTTCAAAACTTTCTCACAATGATAGATTACTTTAGGGCTATAAATATGCAATAAACAACAATCCAACCATTGATATGTAGGAGGTGGAACAACTTTTGACAAATGTGCTTCAGGGTTTTTGTCAAAGAGCCAAGCCGTTCGAGTTGTTATTGAGCTGGCCGAGTCATTACCAAGTCGTCTGAGCTGTTACCGAGTCAGCCGAGTCAATGACTGGCTCGGTAACAACCTGGTCAACCGTTCCGTTTCGGCCACTGAGCCGACCCGACTAGGCATTGGCTTGGTGTGACTCGGGCGTCTTTTAGAACAATGTGTATAGGTATATTTGAGTTGTTTGGATGCTAGGTGGATGGTCCAAGTGTGGACAGAATCAACTTTGCAGCATGTGGAAGCCATGTGATAGGGTTGACTTGGGTGGTTAGAGACCCTAACTAGGAGAAAATTCTGCAGTGGATTATTGACAAAGGTATTGGGCATCATTGGATTGTTGGAGGGCAACATGTTGGTGTCCAAGAGTAGCCCTTGACAAGTAGTCATGAAGGGAGCTTGACAGCTGAATTTGGGTGAAGAATTGAGCCTAATGTAGCTCTTTGATGGACGAGAGAAGCTACTAGATTGGCAGATTAGAGCTCAGATATTGGCCAGCCTAGAAGAGCAGATTGGATTAGAACGTGTTCATGGTAGCAGAAGTGACATGCAATAGTGATAGGTGGCAACCCTCCTGGAGTCTCTATGTGTTGTTTCTTGATGGACTAAGGGGCAGCTAGAGAGCAGAACAAAAGCGAAGGATCGGTAGGATGAGATACGACATAAAGGCTGTGATTGTGCTCTAGAGCAACAAGTTTGTCATTTTATCTTGTATTCTTGTACTTGTGGATATTTGAGGGCCATTATCCCTTGTAAGGGAGCCCTAGACTGTTGTATTATATGTTGATAATATAACGAAGTTGGGTTACATATGCTGTTGTTATTGTTCTTATTGTGTACATGCTTGGTTTACTGCATTATTTTGTTCCACTGTGCAAAGTAGCTTTGTTGAGATTTTTGGTTTGGTGGTGTTAGAGATTTTAAGATCTTATCCTAGCACCAGGGTCGTGGAAATTCTACAAGACATAGTCCAGTGCCGGAATTTCCATTTAAATCTTAAATCTGTATTTTAGATATAAACATTATCATCAGTGAGGTCAGGCATTAAATTCATATGCATTTTTCAAACTGATAATACTGATATAATATAAAATACAATGCTTGCCTTTTGTACCAAAAATACCAGTTTAAAACATGGATTGTCCTAGTTATTTCATCTGTGTGATAGTAATTGGAATGTTTACCAAGCAGCTTAAATAAGCACTTTCTACATAATGTAAGTAAACCTTAAGTGACTACTTCCTGTTGACTGTTGATACCTCTTATCTTTAATATTTGAAAAGATGACAACCTAGACATCCTAGTATTTGGGATACTCATTCTTTTTATTTCTTATATTGGACTTTATTTCACCAGCTATGTAGTAGAATTGAAATAAAAATCAGTTGCTCGCTTCCTCCACTGAACAGGAGGTTTCCTAAAATAAAGCGTACGCATGCACATGAAAACAAATATTACTGGTTTGAAAACACAAGCTGTAAAAGATAAAAGTCAAGAGTTTGAATTCATAATGCTTTGTAATGCTTCTATTATTATGAGTAATACACTTTAATCTGAAAACCAACGGGGAAAAGGAAATTGCATTCAACATTGTTTGCAGATGAAAAATTCAGAGGGTGTACATAATCCAGCATCACAATTTCCATTTAAATTTTAAATTTGTATTTTTGGTATGACCATTATCATAAGTGAGGTCAGGGTTGAAATTCATATGCAATTTTCAAACTGATAATATTGATATAGATACAAACTACAAAGCTTGCCTTTTGTACCAAAAAGACCAGTTTAAAACATGGATTGTCAATTTAACATTTTAGTTTAGACTATATACCAAAACAAAGTGCATAGCAAACAGATACACTTTTATCTTTTAAAAAATCAGAGAAAGCTTTCTAGATTTCTTAGAATTTTGGCGAAAATGGAGAATTGCATGCATTATTTTAGTAGCACTGACAATAAGGAAGGGAAAGGGTGCTGCTTCCTGTACAGTGTGTTCGTGGAGCAATGATTGAAGATCAAAGAAGATAACATTGATTGAAACCATGAGGTTGAAATACTAAGATTGGAGAATCTTTTCTGGAATTTTCAAAGATGATTGCGCTAGCTCCAGCAGCCATGCCAATCCTAACAAAGTCCTTACCCCATAGATTGTGAGCTGTAATAAATTATAACACAAGAATTGAGATTAATTTTTACTGGTTTTTGCAGTGGATTTTCATATGAGTGTATTTGTGTTATATCAAATATTTTTAACTTTCTTTACTCTTATCGGTTTTTAAAAGACACTAATTTGAAATACTTGTAGATTGATTATATATGTTACCCTCTCTTTTTGGCTGGGACTAATAACTTATTAGCAGTTATACTTTCGAGGGTTACTTATACATATTTACACTTTTGTTATGACAGGATCCAGTAACACCCACATCCTTGACGTCATTGAGGCAGTGCAGATGCATTCATGTGCCTGAGGCTAAAGATCAAAGTTGTATCCATGAGGGCAAGATGAAATCTGTGAGATGTTTTGGATGTGATATGCCTTTGCCTAACTCTGAATGGAGGAATACACTGGAAGGCATGTCTGATTTGGTTAGAGTGAAAATTTCTAACGAGAAACCAAAGAAAATGGATGGCCTCTTCAAATCTGCAGAGTCAATTTCTATTAGTGAAGACAATGATGACATGTCGTCCACTCCAACATCTAGCCTAGCATATGAGAATGATACATCTGACATTTTTAGTCTGAGAACTGAGATTGATGGTTTCAATGAGATCCGCAGGAAAAATGGTTGCCACCTTCAATGTGCACAACAGAGTCTTATTTGTGAAGGAAATGATTTGAGCTTGTCTAAACCATCATGTAAACCTTCATTTTGGAATGAAGACATTGAAAGATCGCCCGATTTTGTCAATATAGAAAGATCAAATGATAATCTGAGAGTTGAATATTGCCATGATATGATTTTGCCCATATCTGACTTGAGGAAAAGCCTGGAAGGCACAGTTGATATAGTTAGAGTGAAAAACCTCAGTGAGAAATCAAAGAAAAAGGATGGTCTCCAATCTGTGCAGTCAGTTTCTATTAGCAAAGTAAATGATGACATGCTGACTTCTCCATCATCTAAACTTGTATATGAGAATGGTATCTCTGATGTGGTCGGTCTGAAAAGTGAGATTGATGGGTTCAATGAGAGCTCAAGGAAAAATGATTGCCACCTTCAATCTGCACAACATATTCTTATTTGTGAAGGAAATGATTTCATCGTGTCTACACCATCATGTAAACCTTCATTTCAGAATGAAGACATTGAAACATTGCCCGATTTGGTCGATACAGAAAGATCAAATGACAATCTCGGAGAAAATTATTGCCACCTTCACTCTGTGAAGCAAATTTCTGGCAGTGAAAGAGATGCTGCACATTTTCCTTCCCTAGGAAACCCTACATTTGATATTCATTTGGAAAATAACCAAAGCATGATTGATTTTGCTAGTATAGTTGAGCTCAATCAGAGACTCAAGGTAAAAGTGTCTCTTCAATATTCCCAGAATGTTTCTGCCAGCGCCATTGGTGATACAGAACAATGTGTAAAAATGGAAATATTGCAAAGAAAAACAGAAGAGACTGAGAGGATGCTTCCAAAAGATGATCGTGATTCTCTATCTGTTCAATTAAAGTTGCAAGAGAAGCAGGTACTACCAAAGGTTAGTGTGAAAGATCAGATTGAAAGGTACAATGAGAACCTCAACGAAAACGATTTCTGCCTCCAATCCCCAAAACAAACAGATATTTCTGAAAGAAATCATACAGTTGTGTCCATGGTTTCATGTATATCTCCATTTGAAAACAAAGTCATTGAAAGATTGCCTGCTTCAATGACTGCTGCAAGGTCCAAGGAGAATCTCATAGAAAAGGAGTGTCAACTTTCATCTACACTGCAGCCTTGTGGTTGTAAAGTAGATGACGAACTCTTGTCTTCCTCTCCAGGGAGTCCTGCTTTTGAGAAGGACTTGGATCCTAATTTTGCTAGTGTAGATAAGCTCAATGAGAAACTCAAGATAAGAGATTTCTTGCAGGATTTACAGAAGACTTCTAATTTTGCAGATCAGGATAGAGAAAATTCCAGGGAAATAAATATGCTGCAAAACAAAGTAGAACAGAATTTTCTTCTCAAAGAATATCACCAAGGGATTTCTGCTCACTTTGATTCAGAAGAGAAGCAGGTGAAGTGTAGATCTTTGCAAAGCTGCTTTCATTGATTAGGATTTTTAATATAGGAACATGAATTGCTAATTTTCTGATTTGATATGCCGTCTTTATGTGCTTGAAAAGGAGTCCTTCCATCTAATGGCCTTTATGAAATCATATGAGGTATAATCTGTTAAATTTTTCCAAGTAGATAAGATAAGATAAACTAATTTATGTCCAACAATTGACTGAAAAAGTGGGTCAATGGGACTACAGAGTTACCAATGATGTAATACAAAGTGAGAGTGCCATGGCAACTCCTAGGTTTTGACCTAACAACAATAGGATATAAAGATCTAATGTTAGAGGAAATGAGTACAATAGTGAGAACATCCACTGGAAGAGCATGCTAGGCGGAGTTGGTGTTAGACGCAAAAGGTTGGAAGAGAAGGGTGAGAGCTCTCCTTTTGAGTCCTCATTCACTGTAAAGGGCTTGATACATTCTCTGGTCATGTCATTTGGAGAATAACTCGGATTGAGAGGGCCTTGTTTTGCAAACCTAGAAGTGATCTTGAGTATTCACCATGGTAAAGAGTCCCATCATTCCTACCATTCAAGGCACCGGTGGGAAGAAACTTTGAATCAATGACTATTTGCTCGATAAAGCATGGAAATTCGTACTTCAAACCAAGGGAGTTTATCTCTGTCTTTGGTTTTGTGATCTCCTAGTGTTGTACTGTCTATTGGGACTATGAAATCCAACCTGGGTTTAGGGATGTTAGATCCTCAAAATTTCCTAAAAAGACACCGTGTGAGGTTGGGGGTAGGTAGGGGGACGGGGGAAGCAAACTCAGGAAGAGGTCTGAGTCCTCATTGATGAAGTTGTCCAAATCTCCAATGATCATTTTCAGCCATCAATAGACTACATAAAAGTAAAGAAGGAAGTGATCCTCCTACAAGAGTTCAGCTAGGAAGGATTGCTTAGGACCTGTGATCTAAAACTGAGAACCTCCCTCATAAAAACAATTGGACACCTTTGGTTTGGGTATCGAAAGAATGTAAAGAGAGAGCCATATGAAGTGAGAATCTCCCTTGCATCTTATAGTAAATGGGGCATCTGAAGATGATGTAATCCTCAGACGTCATCTCTTGTAGGTGGCAAAGCTGAAAAATCCTATTGGGATGGGGAAGATGATGATTTGTTTCAACCTAGAGTTGATGCGAACCAACCCAAAATCAACCAAGGAGGATCTTGAGGGCATTCATCCAATGCTTGTTTGTATGTGTTGGGTCAAACAAAGAGGCTATCTCCTTGTGGCATGAAGTGCTCTTCGTCAAAAGCCATCTTAGGCTTGAGACCCTTGGTGCGTAAAGTCTAGGTGAATTGAATATACTACCTATAGATGTCCTTTTGAATAACGATGTTCAGGTTTTGCTTATACAATAGCAGGTGCCTCAATACATCTAGAGAACACTTGAAAGTTGGAAGGTTGTTAAGATATAGGGCCACTAATTGAAGTAACTTGGAGCTAAGTTGCACTGAAGCGGATACGACAAAATTTCAAAAAATCAGGATAAGATACGGCAAGGAAACGACATATATCTATATTGGCCAGCCTAGAAGAGCATATTGGATTAGCTCGTGTTCATTGTAGCAGAAGCGACTTGTAGCAGTGATAGGTGGCATCCCTCCTGGAGACTCTATGTGTTGTCTCTTGATGGACTAAGGGGCAGCTAGAGAGCAAAACGGAAGCGAAGGATCGACAGGACGAAATACGACATCAATGTTGTGATTGTGCACTAGAGTAGCGAGATTGTCATTGTATCTTGTATTCTTGTACTTGTGGATAATTGAGGGCCATTAAACCTTGTATGGGAGCCCTAGATAGTTGTATTATTTAGTTGGTTTAATATAACGAAGATTGGGTTGCTGTACATATTTGTACAATATTTTGTAAAAAGTTGTCTATACTTGTGCATGTGTGATTTATTGCTATTTATATTCCGTTGTGCAAAGTAGCTTTGTTGAGATTCCTAGTTTGGTAGCGTCAGAGATTTTAAGATTCTATCCTAGACACCAAGGTTGTGGAAAGACAACATGGTATCAGATGGTGTCTAAACTACTTTGGAAGACAGTGAGTCATCAGAGTGCACAACGAAGTACAGCTTAAGAGGGAGTTGGTCACATTGTAGGTGAAGGGATCACTACAATGTCAAAGTTGTAGGCTAATCTCCGGTATGAGGACAGGTTGGAGGGTTTGTCCAACTATAGTCCATGGAAGGAAAGGATCAAGTTGGTCTTGCAGGTCAACAGGATCTGGGAGTTTGCTAAGAAAGCCATCAAGAAGCCAACTGACCCAAAGGGGCTGAAAGTGTACTAAGATTTAGATATGAGGGCGAGATTGATCATCCTTGATGGTGTGAATGATCCCCTAATACCTCATTTGTACGAGAAGAACACTACACGTGAGATGTGGATGGCTCTTCAGAATTTGTTCCAACATAAGAACGAGAACTGGGCACTGGTATTGGAGGATAAGTTGAATTCCACCAAGATGATACATGGTGAAGGATTGAATTCGTATTTGACGAGATTGTCTCAGGTGAAAGATGAGCTTATTGCCGTCAGTGTGACTATTTCAGATTCTGATATGGTGAGGATTACTTTGAAAGGGTTCACTGAGGAATGGAAGCCCTTCATCAAGGGGATCGTTGCCAGACTGGAATAGGCTATGGGACGACTTCATTCAGGAAGAGTTACGAGATGAGCATCTTCGTCCAAAGGAGAAGGCTTTAGATGATGACATGGCGCTTGTAGCACGAATGAAGGGTAAGCAAAAGAAGGACTTGAGTAAAGTCAAGTGTTTCATCTGTGGCGAGATGGGTCATTTTTCGTCGAGATATCTGATGAGGAAGAAGATGGGAGATGGAAAGAAGAAAGGGAAGTGTGAAAAATTCCAGTATAGGTATCCTATTACAGCAACTGGTATTATTTCTCCTAATTGTTAATTAATTTAACAATTTATTTGCTACGACAAATATCTAAATAAACACACTGCAACCTTCACAAATAACATGTTGCGGAAAAATAATGCGTTGGAAACTGAGAAATGCTAGCACACACACATAAAATATGAGACAATTATTTTTGGACAAATGTCCCCAGAAAAACACAACTTGGGAAAACCGGTGCAGTAGTGAGGGTTTTTATTATTATGCAGCAGTGAAAATATGAGTACAATCAGGATGCCTGAAACTGGCAATCCATAGCAAGAAAATTAGGGCAAAATTATTGAAGGGAATTTACCCTTCCTCCAGAAGCAATCCCGACACAAATTGCCTACAACAAACTTGGCCTCTTGAAGCTTCCACGTCACCCTCTGCATTGAGCTGCGCAGTCACTATGACATCTAGCCTTTGACTGGTCTCTGATGAATTTGTTCTGCCTTCTACTGCTGAGAAATTCATCTCTCCGGCCCTTTGGAACCTCAGCCCGACCTCTGGATCTGAGAACGATTTTCTCTCCAGTGAATCGAACTGCCCTCTCTGAGGCTATTGCGCAGAGCTCTGCGCTGCCTCATGGGGTAACTTGGCCTTCTTGCTGTTGCCTCTCCGGATCTGGAAGAACTTCCTTCAGATCATTGTCCGTGCTCCTCACTCACTGGTTCAATATCTGGCTCTCTCTAACAACTGACTCTTGCTACTTTGGAAATTGATTTGCCAAGAAATCGAATTGCTCAAGTGTCTTTTCCATCCCCACATTGAACTCCTCTTATAATCCATTGTTGGAGTACCAACGACCAAGATTAAAACATAATCGATGCCTAGGATCATCTCTAAATCGACCCGTGTGAGTTTCTAGACTATTCTCGCCTTATCTCAATGAGTACTGATTAATTAACCATATTCCCTAAGTTTAGACTTAGGAAATATTAAAAAAATGGTTAATAATCTAATCGAAACAATTCTAGGTGGAAATTTCAGAAACGATTTCTGGGGTTTGGAGATCTCATGTATTCTAGCCTTTCCACCAAATTTTGTGTCTAGAACACATTCGATGCTACAAAAACTAATGCTCCCTCTTAGCGAGGAATGTGTTCTAGTGCTGCACTTCTTACCACAACACGTTGTCTCTACATCATCTCCTGTCACGCTGCTGATCTCTGGCCATACTGCCCACCAACCACTGCACAATTCTGATATATGCTGCATCTGTGTTGCTGTTGACGCTGCCATACTGTCCACCAACCACTGCACAATTCTGATATACGCTGCATCTGTGTTGCTGCTGACACTGCATACTGCTGTCAACACTGCATCTGCACTGCAACTCCCTCTCATCTGTTGCTACTGCAACTGAAAAGCATCCAAAATATTGAACCAACTGTGTTCAGTATGATGCATTTGTCTTCCGAGTCTCTAACTGCTACTAGCATCTGCATTGTCACTGAAGAATTTGCGTTGCTGCTAATTCTACTGTCAACATTGCACTGCATTCCTCAACATCTGACTGCTACTAGTTTGCAATTGTCACTTTGGTACTGACTGCATCAACTGCCACTAATACATCCTACTATTGAATAATGTGGGCCCCTATAGCTAGGTAATGATCCATGAGATGGACTCCTCAAGGACCCTGCCCAATCTTTGTAGTTCTCTAGGACTATAGCACCAAATCTCCCCACCTCACTCCTGGAGGTATATTTGTGAACATCGTGAAGTCTTCCTCCAACCTAGAGGACAACCTATCGATCTCTATAGAAGCTGCCAACTGGTCCTGCTTCTCCTCCTTGTCCTTCTTCCTGAGAGGACACTGGGTACTATAGTGACCAAGCTCATCACATCTGAAGCATTTGACCTTTGACAGGTCCTTCTTCTTCTTCTTTCTTTGCTCCCCCTGTCCCTAACTGGGACCCTTTGATGCCAGAGCCACATTCTCCTCCTCCTTCACCACTTTGGATCCGTTGTTGTTGCTGCCACTGATGGAGCTCTTTAACAGAGCTTGTCTCAACTCCTCCTATTGCAAATCAGCCCACATCTTGTCCTACTCTAGTAGCCTATCTGTGCCCAATATGCTTTGGACAAAGACCTGCCACTCCTCTAAGACACTGTTGAGTGCCAATCACACTAGCTCCGTGGGCTGAGGCACTGCCCCAACAACTGGAAACTAGTCTTAGACCTCCTAAATCTTGGTAAGGAAGGGATCTATGCCTTCCCCCTTCTGCATCGGATTCATCTCAGCTTCTCCTCAAGAAACATCTTCTGTGCTAGGAAGTTCCTTGGTATAACGTGGAGAGAGCCTCCCACATCTGTTTGGCAGTATCTTTGCCAGCTATATGTGAGACAATATGATCTCGGACTCCATCCAAGATCAACCACTTCACCCGTGCCATCTCTTTCTTGTACTCTTTTTGCTGATCTGCATCCTGAGGAATTGCCACTACATTACCAATGTAGGCTTTCAGGCCATACTCATCTAGAAGGAAGGACATCCTTGCCTTCTAGATGAGGTAGTTGGAAGCTCCATCCAACCTATCTTGATCACGAAGCCCTATAGTGGCCATCTCAACCAAGTGTTGAAAACTCCCTCTTTCCTTGTGCTTGGCTACTTCTTTGGTATTCACACTCCCTTTTCGAGTGAGAAGATTTGCTCACAACTATTGCCAATCTATAAGGAAAAATCAATCTTCTAAGACTAGAAGTTCCTTGAGGAAAAATTTCCTTCAACTGTGTGTGCTTCTCTCTCTTCCACTCGACGCTGGCTCTGCTCTAGCGAACCTTTGCAAAACCCTTTGCTTCTAGCTAGAGATCTGCCCAACGAAATTTTTTTGAGCTGCTCCCTCTACCTCTGGAATTACTCAATCTGGAAAATCGAATATTTCTGCTTTGAAAAATTGAGTTTCCTCAAGTAACTCGACCTCATGGAAAAAGGCTGCGTTGCCCCTGGGAATTTCAGCTTGCTGCTCTTACTGAACAACAAAATTCCTTCTTTTGCTTCTAAGCTATTCGATTGATCAATTGCGCTCTGACACCATGTGAAAAATTCCAGTACCGGAATCCTATTGCAGCAACTGGTATTATTTCTCCTAATTTTTAATTAATTTAACAATATATCTGCTACGACAAATATCGAAATAAACACACAATAACCTTCACAAATAAGATACTGCAGAAAAATAATGCGCTGGAAACTGAGAAATGCTAGCACACACAAAATATGAGACAATTATTTTTGGACAAATGTCCCTAGAAAAACCCAAATTGGGAAAAATGGTGCAGCAGTGAGGGTTTTTATTATTATGTAGCAGTGAAAATCTGAGTACAATTTGGATACCTGAAACTGGCAATAAACAACATGAAAATATGGGCAAAATTATTGAAGGGAATCTACCCTTCCTACACAAGCAATCTCAGCACAACTTGCCTATAGAAAACTCAGCCTCTTGAAGCTTATGTGTTACCCTCTGCGCTGGACTGTGTAGTCACTATGATGTCTAGCCTCTGACTAGTCTTTGATGAAGTCGTTCTGCCTTCTGTTGCTGAGAAATTCGTCTCTTCGGCCCTTTCGACTCTCTGCCTGGCTTCTGGATCGGAAAACAATTTTCACTCCAACAAATCGAACTGCCCTCTCTGAAGCTACTGCGCAGAGCTCTGTGTTGCCTCACTGGGATAACTCGGTCCTCTTGCTACAACCTCTCCGGATCTGGAAAAACTTCCTCCGGATGACTGTCCCTGCCCCTCACTCACTGCTTCAATCTCTGGCTCTCTTCGACAACTGACTGCTGCTACTCTCGAAATCGATTTGCCAAGAAATCAAGTTGCTCAAGTGTCTTCACCACCACATCGACCTCCTGTTATAATCCACTTTTGGAGCACCAACGACCAAGATTAAAACATAATAGATGAGTTTCTAGACTATTCTCGCCTTATCTCAATTAATATTGATTACTTAACCATATTCCCTAAGTTGAGACTTAGGAAATATTTAAAAAATGGTTAATAATCTAATTGAGACACTTCTAGGCAGAATTTCTAGAAATGAATTTTGGGTTTTGGAGATCTCATGTATTCTAACCTCTCCATCAAATTTCATGGCTAGAACACATCTGATGCTACAAAAACTAACAAGAAGCAAGTCACTGGTGTTGCCACCTCTGTTGAGATAGATGCTCTCACTAGGAGGTTGGAGGAGTAGGACTTTGCTATGATCTCTCATTTCCTGCAGGGTACTATCGATGAGGATGGATGGTACGTGGACAATGGTGCATCGAAACATATGATAGGGTCACAGGAGGTTTTTGAGACTCTAGTTGAATGGGGCTCGAAGTTGCACATGGTGTTGGGCAACAAGAGTCAGAAGGAGATTCGAGGATCAGGAGTTGTGCCATTCAGGATGGAGATAGGACAGGTGATGCGGGTCTAGGATGTACTATTTGTACTAGGCTTCAGATATGGCGTGATATTTGTCTCGATGATCGAAAAGAAGGGGTTTGAGGTCTTATTCCAAGATGGGAAGGCAAGACTCAGGCCCAGAGGCTCTAGCTCCGAAGGTATTATGCTTGGAGTTAGAGACCATGGTCTATACAGGATGTTGGGAAAGCCTATGGATCATGGGAAGAAGAAGCAGGGGGACCTGGTGCAGGTTCCAAAGAAGCAGGTGCAAGTTCAGGCTTCAGAGGGGCAAGTACAGGTTCTAGAAAAGGTCCAGGTTCTGGAGACTCAGGGAGAGTCGAGTTCTAGAGGGAGCTTGCAGGTTCAGAGGGAGACTTTGCAACCCAAGAAGAGTGTGTGGTTAGTGGGGCGCAAGGGTGCTCCTACAACTGCCAAGAAGGAATCATGGAGAGAGTGGAAGACATTCTAGGAGAAGAAGAAGAAGCGGAATGCTTCCAGTGACAGTGACACTTCCGAGAGAGGCGTAGTTCATACTACAGGAATCGCTGCAATTTGAGCGCTAGGAGTTGGGCGAGTGTTGTGAGTAGTGATGATGATGATGAGTTACTTCCTAGTCTTGGAAGTACCTCCCTCGCTAAGAGGGAGTGTTGATTTTTTAGTAGCTTTGGAGGTACTCCAAGCCCTAGGGTTCAGGGTTTGGAGGTTGGAGCACCACAAAAGTCATTTGTGGGCTTAGAATCCAAGGTTAGGGTTTTTGCACCCATCGATGTTTGGGCCAAAACCATGAGACATTTTCTGCATGTGATGGATGGAGATGATAGAGGATGTTGAAGAGAATCCAACGCAACAAGAATCGTCAAAATCCAAGTTGTCAAAGATGAGTTATGAATTTTTTAAGTTAATAGTGGGTTTTTGGAGGGTCAAGTCATGTAGGCTTGAAATGATTAAGTCCAAAAGACATGTCTATTGGGTAATTCATGTAGCCATTGTATTGGTATAAATACAAGGTGAGAGAAGTTATCTTATCTCATCCAAATGTGCAACAACTTATAGACTCTCAACAAAAGGTGATCGAGCTCTTAGAAGAGAAAAAATGAATTTGTGAAGGACTGTCTTGGGTGGTGTTTTACTCTATTACAGGGCCGAGTAAGAATAGGAGAAGGTCGTAGGCCTTAAAGGCTGATATGGCAATTATGTGTGGGTATTAAAGGCTAAATTTATCTCTATTTTATGGGCCACAACCCTTACTCCTTGTGCAGACTAGGTTGCAGCCTTGTTGGAGGATTTTTGTGAGGGTTGTAGTCCTCAACAGGTGGCCTAAAGTGATAGCGAGGCATGGCATGGTATTGTGGGAGATAGGTCGCAACTTTTGGAGGTTTCTTGAAGTGTTTTTGTAGGCTGTAACAACAACAATTGAGTGCCCTAACCAAGAAGGAAGCTTCAACAACATGCACAACTAGGTATGTTGAGTTTTGCTGAGTAAAGATTGAGTTGTTCGCTAGTTGGGTGGTGTCCTAGTGCGGACAGGTTTGTTGCAGCTCGTGGGAGCTAATTGGAAGGCTTGACATGGTGGTTGGAAGCATATTCTAGGAGCAAATCCTACAGTGCTTGTATTGGGTGCCATTGGATTGGTGGAGGGCAATGTGTTGGTAGCCCATATTATCCCTTGACAAGTAGTCATAAAGAGAGCTTGATAATTGAGGTTTGGGTGAAGTTGTGAAGCCTAATGTGCATTACATTGATGGACTAGTGGACTGTTAGATTGGCACATTGGAGCTTAGGTATTGGCCAACCTAGAAGAGCATATTGTATTAGCCCATGTTCATTATAGCATAAGTGATAGGTGGCAGCCCTCCTGGAGACTCTATGTGTTGTCTCTTGATGGACTAAGGGACAGCTAGAGAGCAAAATGAAAGTGAAGGACTGACATGACGAGATATGGCATAGATGCTGTGATTATGCACTAGAGCAGCGAGATTGTCATTGTATCTTGTATTCTTGTACTTGTGGATAATTGAGGGCCATTATCCCTTGTATGGGAGTCCTAGATAGTTGTATTATTCAGTTGGTTTAATATAACGAAGATTGGGTTGTTGTACATATTTGTACAATATTTTGTAATGAGTTGTCTATACTTGTGCATGTGTGATTTACTGCTATTTATATTTTGCTACGTAAAGTAGCTTTGTTGAGATTCTTGGTTTGGTAGCATCAGAGGTTTTAAGATTCTATCCTAGACACCAGGGTTGTGGAAAGACAACACACGACCCCATTGACATTGTCCTGCGATGCCTTAGTGTTCATCTCATATGGCCCCTCACTGGTGATTGCAATCTCAAAATCTCGGATCTCGATATTTTAGAACCCGCGTCATTTGTGCCTCACGTTGGTTTAATCCAAGACAAACCCTTCGAGAATTCTATTCTGGGGTAGGAAAAGGGGTTCCCGTCATCTATTGTGCTTAAGACTCTATCATCGTGCCTTGACTCGCCAAATACACGAGACGAAAAGGACCCCCGTTACTTGACAAACGTGCCCTTCGTCATTCGCTGATAAAGTTCTCGATTTCGACGATCAAGCACTTAGTCTATTGGAGTTTTCTTCTGAGGAGTTTTCTCCGAGATGATGTGGTGAGCGCAGGCCCGTGCGTGCTTTCCTTCTCAGGAGGTTTTCCTCCGAGATGGTTTCTTTTGGGGAAGTTATTCCCAAGATGACGTGCTAGGTGTGGGCTTGGATGTGAGTTCTCATTGAGAAGGGTTGTCCCCGAGGTCGTTGTTTCTTCCAAGAAAGGGTCTCGTCGAGATGGTTTTCTTTGAGATCTCAAAATCCCAGATCCCGAAAGTTTTTAGTTGTGTTGCTCCCCTCAAACCTCCGAGATTGTTTTTTGTGAGGAGTTTCTTCTAGGGTGACGTAGCTGTAGTGGGCTGTTGTGTTGATGTAAGAGAGGGTGGATTATATGTGTACACATGTATTTTTATGTTATGACCTCGGGTCATGAACAAGTCAACAACCAATGCACTAATGCTAAGTGGCAGTGAGGAGGCTGACTAGGACAGCCACGTGGGCACCACATGGCAGATTGATGATGTGGCTCAAACTCTAATTGGCTATAACTTCCGATTCGGATGTCAGATCGGGACAAAATTTGTATCATCGAAATCATCTCGACAAGATAAATGCAATGACGACATCCATTTGAGGATTTAAGGAAGTTGAAAAAGATCGGAATTTTTAGACCCCATTTCCATAATGTTACCTTGGATCTCGAGTTAGTATAGTAACCACCTCCTTCTAACCCGTATTTTGGTGGGAATTAGGAGGGGGTAGTTGCAAGCACTAACCGCACTACCTCTACTATCACAGATGTCCTTGAGGAGTTCAATGAGCCCAAGTCTAAAGATCACCCCGTATTTCATCATGAGGATCCCATCCCCAATAGTGATATATAATATCTTATATTATGTTGCTTTTTGGACACTAGAAGCCTTTTAGAACTTCATTGTTTATGTGTTTTGTTTCAGATATATATTGCACTTAGTACCATTTTGTTATATTCTTCCTCACATGGTACATACACGATAAGACTTTGCATATTTGGTCTCTAATGGCTTTAATATATGTATTCCTGCACTTCAATGTATATTTATTTTTTAGTAAACCAATTCATAACTCAAGTCGCTGGATGATCATGATTTGATTCTAATTCAAGTCCAGTCGGACCTTTGGTTGATTCTAAGACTGAATTTAACTTTCAAAACATTGCTTTCAACCAAGATCTTCAAGTCTATTTTTCAAGGCCAACCTAGTAAAAGATATTTTGGGAACAATTCTTCAAAGGATTGACCTTTATGTAAGGCCCAATGTAGTAAGGTCAGACTTTCAAGGCGAACTGTAGCTTGTTGATTTCTGGTAGCATCGGATGTGCTCTAGCCTCAAAATTTGTAGGGAGGCTTGGACACATGTCGAGAGGAGAGGAGAGGATGCACAAGCATGCTCGACTGTTAACCTCCCAAACAATAAGTAAAACCTACCTTTAGGTGCTCGACTGATAAGGCTTTAGGTGCTCGACTTTAAGGACCTTTAGGTCTCGATCATTAGAGAGGAGAGCGCAACATGCTCGACTGTTAACCCCAAACCAATAGTAAACCAACCTTAGTGCTCGACTGATAAGGACCTTACACAGAAATCGTTTTGGAAAATTCCACCTGGAATCAGTTTTATTAAAATAATTGATTATTTTTAATGGGTGCCTAAGTCTAAACTTAGGAAATTAGAATAATTAAAGGTTATTAATCTAACTGTGCGTGAAACTTCTAGAAGAGGACGAGGATCAAACCAAAATGATCTGAGCCATTGATTAGGAGCTAATCTGGGCCATTGGTTCTCAACAAAAGGATTATAAGAGGAGGCTTGATGAGCATTTGAAAGACATATCGAGTGGGAGATCAGAAGATCGAATTTTTGAAGCACAGCGGTTGTCGGGAGAGAAATTCGAAGTGATCTTTTGTAGTGAGGGGGAGGGATAGTTCCGGTTGGATATTTCTCTTGGTCCGGGAATACTCAATAGAGAAGGCAGAAAGAGATCCAACAGAGGAAGCGTAGAGCTAGAGAGGTTGACGCAGGGCCACGCAGAGGCAGCACAAAAGCCAGAGGGAATCCATAAATTTGTTGGAGAATTGATTTCCGGAGCCAGAAGTCGGGGTGTGAGACCGGAAGGGTAAAAGTTGAAATCTCCGAAGCAAATCGATTAGCTGAGAGGAGTGATGTAGGCCCCAGTAATTGTGATGCAAGGCCTACACAGTGATTGCATAGAGACTATGCAGAGGCAACCAGGGGCTGGCCATTCAGTGGTTAGATCAGCCAGGATTTTAGTGTTAGTGTGAGGTAATCTCACTCATCTCTCTGTCAGTAATATTCTCTCTACTGGATAGCCAACAGGGCATCCAAAGATTATATTCCGAATTATTACTGCATAATAATAAAACCCTCAGTTGTTGCACAGGTTTTCCCGCATTGGGTTTTTCCGGGGACGTTTGTCCAAAAATAACTGTGTAGATGTGTGTGATGTTTATTTCTGTCCTGTGCTGTATTTAGTTTCCGCAGTTTTATTTGATGTAGGCTGCAGTGCATGTATTTCAGTATTTGCTGTAGAAAACTGCAAGTAACTTATTCAATTAATTTAACAAGTAGGTGAAATATAATCAGTTTGCTGCAGTAGGAATCGGGTAACTGATTTTTCACATAGCGTTTTGGTGTGTTGACTAAAGTAGAATGTCTACCAGTGGTTGTGGAAGTCAATTTCCATTTTTAATTTGTGTTATAATTGGTCTAAGTACAAGGTTGAGGACTTGCCCTTTATCTTAAATCAACCAATATTTTCAATTGATGGTAAACAATGTTTTTCCATCTTTTGTCATTCACCATTCTTCAGCCTTTCTACATGACCACCGAGGGTTGTTATTGATCGTTCTGTCCATCTAGTCATCTGAGGTCTGTGTCATATTCCTTAAAGAGATGTGATTATGTTATAGTTTATTACCCAAAGGTTGCTTGATCATAAGAGGATTAGGTGGCAGTTAGATGCATTTAGGTTCTATAAAAGGTGTTTGACTGTAAAGGAATCAATGCTGGCTTAATCATTAGAATTTAAAACTTGGTGTTTGAGAGGCTTTGAAGGCTCTTGTCATGCAGCCTAGACCTCAAGGTCATGTATTTATTTAACTAGGATTGAAAGGGCAATGTATTAAATTATGGTGCCTTCAGTTTCATAAAATGTCTTTGACTAATGTGATTACTAGTTTAAGTGTTTTTCACAAATTTATCTCTTTTTTTGTTTTGTTTTGTAAATTCCTGCTAGTGATTTCTATTAAAAGAGAAAAGTATTACAAATCATTTCCATACGGTTCACAACAGACCAAATGAACTAACTTGAGAGGCCATGCCTCCAACCAGGTATGAGATACTAAGCATACTAAGCATCTTTTCATCCTGTAACCATATGTGAAAAATCCCTTTTGATATCAAACACCAGACATGTTCAGGGGCTTTTCTTTTTCCCCTTTTCTCCTACAGATGTCCACCCATCCTACAACATTATCAGTGAGGGTTGAGGATAATGCCATATCCTCATTTTTTAGAGAAAGCTCCATCGTTGCCGCCTCCTCAGAGTACAGGACATCCCTATTGCTATCTGAATGATTAGACTCATGCTGTCGTTTCCGCCCACTAGTTTTAGCCACAACTAATGCTAATGAACTTTCCTTCTCCATATCTGGAGGATTCCTTTCCACTGAATGCAGAGGCGTATCTACCTTGGGCTATCTAGGATCTTGCGAGGCTAAAGAATCAGGAGATGTCTTTTCCCACTGAAGGTTGTCCTTCTCATTACTTGTTGTGTTCTTAACGTTTGAAGCTGTGTTCTGATCACACCATCCTTGGTTGGGTTTTTGCGGCTCTTGGGATCCTGACAGCCCTTTAGGGCATGCACTTTGTAGATGCCTGGGCTACTGACAAGATCTGCATCTAAAAGCTGTATTTTCGTAGTCCAGAGGCTAATGAAGTTCCTTGGGATGAGTTCCTTGCCATCCCATTTTAGGATGATTTTATCTGAGAGACATGCACCTAAACCCAGTTCAACATAGATACGCACAAACAAGATGAACCCGTTAGCGATTCTGTCACTATCTATTTTGACGAAGCGTCCAAGAGCATTTCCAATAGCTAGTAGAAAATCTAGTCGAATCCATTGGAGGGGTAAGTTTGGGAGTTTTACGCACACCGGAGTGGCCCAAGTCTTTATTGTTAGTGGGTTAAACTCTGGGAAACATGGCTGAATAGAGTCCTGCACGACCACAAAACCAGGGACCCTGGTAAAAAACCCTATGTCGGTTTGCAAGATCTTTGAAGACGAATACAAAATAATCTTCAAGGAAAATAGTAGATCTAAGGTCTGCGTCCAATTCTGGAATGCCCACTCCCTGAGGGCGGAAGCCGTGGGCCAGAATCTATTAAAACGACAGAAGAAGGCACGCTGAGCATAAAAATGAATCTTTAACGTAGTAAGGAGCCCATTCTTCTGGACCTGTGGAGCTTCTAGTGAATGTTCAAACACAAAGGCCTGACCAGCAAGAGCCTTCGAGGGTTATGAACTAGAGCTGGAATTGACAGCGTCTTTAAATGAGGGGGGTTTTGAGGCAGAGGATGCCTCTTTTCATCTGGCACCTCGTAGCAGTCCTGCAATGAGTGAAATAGTTGCATCCTTCTTGATACCATAATCCCTCAGAGTATTTTCAAACTTTAATTGCCTCCCCTCATAAAGGATTCTCAAATTCCCCTCTTGAATACCTGTCAGCTTATAAATTTTGTCTGTAAGTGAAGATACGACCTCCCTTTCACAAACCCTGAGGCACAAAGATTGGCCAGAGGGCTTCAACAAAAATTGGAAATTTCTGGGGCTCGAAATTACCAGTGCCATCCGACTGCTGCACCCCAAGTGGAGGAGCACTCTGAAGCGGCTCGCTGTCAAGTTCTGGCTCTACTTCGTGAGCATGAGGAAGGATATCGGGCAGTCTTGCATCGCCCTGAGAAGCGGCGGGGCCTTTGATGGCTTTGGGATTGAGATCAGTAATGGCGGCTGGGAAATCATCTCCCCTCCGCCTTCTCTTCGCAGGGTCTCACCTGGTTACCCGAGGTCCAACCTGGTGTCACCTGGGTCTCAAGGCGTCTCACAGGGTCATGACAGGAAAAATATGAAGTTATGCTTCCTCCTATGTTTAAAGGATAAATGAACATTGAATACTGTATGGTAATATGTCAGGGCTTTTTCCTTGTAGCCTAGATGTTCTGACGATTTCATATTTGGAGCTTCTCTCTCTCTCACAGGAGGCATTTTTTTGAATCTACTCATTCTTATTTATGTAATGTGTATAGATGTATGCAGTTATTCTTTAATTTTGAGTTACTGTGTCTTTGTATATCTGTCAAAATATAAAATGTTTGGTGTTGTTTTCCGTTTGTTCTTATTTATATTTGTTATGACTGGCAGAATGAAATTGAGACTGTTGAAGGAAGTGGCATAACAGTAGATGAGAAAGATCAGATTTATGAGCAGGTGAATGAGCTCAAGCATCAGGTTGCAGAGCAGGAAGCTGTTGATTCGAAAGTCTATCAGAAATATGATAAGGTTGAAAATATTTCTAAAAGTGTTCCGCTCAAGGATGTACATGATATACATGAAGAGAAAGTGTCATATTTCGACAATGACAAAGAGGTTTGTCAATTGTCATTTTTTAGACTTCCAATAGAATTAAATACAAATATGTTATGCCGTTGTGTTATAAGTAGAAGGTAATTTTGAGGACTGAGGATCTGCGCATTTGTTACAGTGCCTGGCAGATAACGAGCTCAATCTTGACCAGTCAAGCAAGGAAATCGAAATCATGGAAATAGCAAGAAAGCAATATTTTGCAGCTCTAATTGCTGCTAAAGAGGAACCTGGAGAAGAATCTTTGGCACTTGCAGCTGGATTGCGGTTAGAATTAGAATCATTGTTATCGATACCTTCATTTTCAAGTTTTGACGGTTCCTTGTCTCGGATGCATACACTGGAGACCTAAACTCCGAACGTTGTACTCTGATGCATCCATTTCCTTTGGAAGGATTTAGGCATGCGTTCTGTCTTCTATGGTAAAGCAAGGTTAACAGCAGGGAAATAATTAACAACCGCCGATATTTTTTTATGGCAGTTTGTTTTAGTGTCATTACTCTAGTAGTCTGTATAACTTGCTGTTGGTAATTGAAGGGAAATTATTATTTTTTTGCTTGAAAATTGAGGAGAGACACTGGAGAGGGAAGCTAGGACATAGAGCAAAAGAGGTGCAGAGGCACTGAGGTTCTGGTTTTGGTTACGTTCTTATTGACTTTTAAGTTGAGAAAGAAATCTATATTTTTCCATTACCAAACTGTTGATATTTGTACAGTTCGGTGTGCCCCTTGGTCACAAAATCTGACCGTGGGTCGAAGCTTCGATTGTTTATGGTGTATATCAGGCGCCTGTGGCTAATCATATTTTTTATAAGAATCATTGGTTTATAAAATTTAGGTTGAGAAAGCAACCTATTTAGTTCATTACCAAACTGTTGATATTTGTACGGTTCACTGTTTGCCTTGGTCATAAAACCTGTGTCTGTGGGTTGAAGCTTCAATTATCTATGGTCTAATAATATTGTTGATAAAAAAACTTAAATCATTGGTTTATAAAATTCTGTATACACACTAGGTAATATGTGCAGTTGAGGTTCTGAGGTTGAACATTTAATGTCGATTTCGCAGGATATTGTTTTCTTATATGGAAAGACCTATGCAATAAATTGATATAATTGATATTACGGAGACTGTAGGTACATCGTCATAGCTGTTACGTTCCCTGTACTTTGTTTTATAGCTGTTACGTTCCCTTATCTTGTTTTATAAGTTAAGGCAAGGCAAGAGCTAACCAGCCTGTTATAGGGCATTAAATTACTGGTTAGCTACATTCCCTTTAATTTTATAACACATTCACGCGCATAATAATGAGATAAATGAAAAATAATGCAGTGTGTTATAAATTTAAAGAGCATACAAGGAACCAGTCATTTAATGCTATATAACAGACTGATTAACTTTTACCGTTATAAATTAACATACGAAAGCCATTATCTACTGCAAATTCTATATGCACACTGGACAAACGAAAGCCATTATCTACTGCAAATTCTATATGCACACTGGACAAATATGTAAGAGAGATGCACCCGAAGTCGAACTTACAATGTTGGTTTCTTACAACATTGTCATTTTATACAGAATGACATATCGCCGTAAATTGATCTTATGGAGGCCATGTGCACTTCCTCACACTTTGTTACTGCAGGGTATAAGAAACATCATAAATCACATCCCAAGCTGTTTAACTTACAGCAATTAGGCTTATCATTACATCGCGTGTTTACTTTTACCCAGAGTGCTTGGTTATTTTTGACTTGGTGATAGAGTTAAGCGAGATCGATTTGATTTTATCATTGATGCATTTATAGTTGGTTGTGTAAGGGCCTATTGTATTTAATGTGATGAATTCTATTTAAAATCAGCTTATTGTTAATAAATGATTTTTTCAAGCAAAAGTTTCAGTGTAAATATTTTCTGTATGTGCTTTTTCTTTTGTGTATCTCTTTCGAATATATCTCTTTTTTATTTTAAACAAATATTTCTTTTATATATATGTATTGCAGTTGGAGAAACTCTGGGATCAAATTTAACTTCATGTTTATTAGGCACCCACATTCCTCACCATGGATTGGGAGGTCCATACCAGGATTTACTCCAATGTTTCGGCAAATTTTTGAGACATGAGAATGAGGAGACACAAGAATGTGGAGATGCACATAGGGTGTTGGAAAGTATAACTAGGTTTGGTTTTCATAATGACATGCAATTATGATCTTTGTAAATGATGAAAATAAGAGAATACAATTATTTTTGTAATGCCTTGCTCCATGGATTTCATGAACAAGAGTTTTATTTTCAGATGGCTCTCATTGTGAGCCTTTAGGAATTAATGTCATGTATGAATAGCCCTTCTTGGGCATGTTATAAATGTATGAGTCTATAAGATTGTCTAGCAGCCCTCCAGAAGACAAGCACAAGTTCTCCTCATGTTGGCTTCAAGATGAAGTAAAGATCTCATGTTGGCTTCAAATTATGGAGACACACCTATTCATACATACATGTCGGCTTATTTATAGAGGGAACCCACAATAAATATATGTGAAGGCTCTTCGCATTATACAGTCAGTCAAGCTCTGGAATTCGAGTAATAGAAAGAAGATAAGTTCAGACAAAACAAAGAAGTGTAATGAAGTGACAACAAGGGTTTGTTTAGCGCCAACCATAGAAATAATAGTTCGGATTTATGATGGAAGGTCTCAGTTCTTCAATAGAGGAACATTGCTTAATCAAGAATATATATATACACACACACACACAGTTTGGTACTATGAAGAAGCCACAATTTGTTGAAATGACAAGACTATGATTGAGTGAGACAGTTCAATAATATACCATGGTGTTTCGATGTTGCTACAGTGATATTCCAGTGAAGTATTTGGTGCCACCTCAAGAGGAAGGTCACAAGTGTGTGATAAAATCTTAGTGCTGTTATGAGGGAGAAAGGTCTCCATGCTATCAACAATATTTATGGTTAAATGATATGACTTCATAATTCGGTGTTGCTAGAGTAGAAGTTCAACATCGTTGACAAGTTCAGTGGTCATAGTTCAGTGACATCACATATGGTGCGAGATCTGAAGCAGGGGGAACCAAGAGAGCGTGAACAAGAAGGTGGAAGAGAACTTGTGTCTTGGCCTTTGAGGGGCTAATAGGTCAAGGGTCTTGGTATTCGTCAATTGGAATCTCTATAAGAAGAATTTTTGTGGGTTCCTCTCAAAGAGTGAGAGGTTTTGGCTCTGGTTGATAGCCTACATTCCATGTCTCTTGTCTATTTATGTTCATGCATTAGTTACTGTTTGATGAAGAACACTAATAATCTAAGAAGAAGATTCTAATCTAAAGAAGTTAAAAACATTCACAAGAAGTTACTAATCGAAGAGAAATCACTTAATGATAATGCCTTAGATTTCTTAATATAGGGAATGTGTGGGAAAAACCCCCAAATTTTAGGAAAACCCGAGGGGGATAGGGAGACATTGCCTCCAAAGTTTTGGGAAATTCAAGGGGACAGGGAGATGGCATGTGTGTGTGTATTTTTTTCTCCAAAAAAAGAAATCAGTCTCCCTCTCAGCTTGATGGCTAGAGTGAGGTTGTTTGTACCAAGCTAGCCCATACATATACTAATTTAAGAGTCCACAAGGCTCAAAGCTAATAGAACAATATTCATAGGCATGAAGCCATTAAAATAATATCATGTCACTAGTAGGGATTTGAATATATATATATGGCTTATCTTGGGTGGTTGGGTGGAATTGACGTTATCTTCCCCACCCAAGTTCAAATCCCTGCTAGTGACATGATAATGTTCTAATGACTTCATGCCTATATATATATATTATATATATATACACACACACACATAATGAAATACATTGATTCATACATCTTAATTAACTCAATGAAATAGAAATAATAGAATATTGTATACATTGATTTAAGCTCATCGTTAATAATAAATTGAAATTATTTAAAATAAATGTAAAAAGTAATGAGTCAAAAAATCAGCCTAAGGCCATCAATATATTGAGTCAAGACTTAAAAGTTAAAATTGAAAATGAGCAATGGGCAATGAACTAATGTTATTAGAACTTGATTGGTCATCGAATTGGTTGATCCCAAAACTGGGAAACATAATTAAAAAAAATAGAACCAAAAAACCAATCGACCAAAAAAATATGAATATTAAAGTTTTGAAAAAGATACATAAATGTTCATGTGCCTTCATATGAATCCAAACCATTATACTCAAATATGCATTTTTTTGTCATACATAGACTAAGGGTGCATATAACCAAAATAACACAAGTAGAATCTATCTTTGAACAAAAAATACATCAACAAGAAGGCTCTAGATGACCTCTATAGTCCAAAACAAATCATGTGACAACAAATACCTACATACCATCAAAATCTATGTCAATATTGGGATTCTTGTCATCATTATCACCCTCTAAACATTAAAATAAGATAGAAAAGGCTTAACATGTCGAATTGCAATTTTGTTTGAGTGATGAGAATATTTGTACTAGGATCATGACAAATAATTTCAACAATCCATGCCACCAACATTGAGGTACATAGAGAGCTTGGTGCTCTTAATTACATGTTAGTTCCATACCCTCATACATAATGTAGTCCAATGTCTATGTTGTAATTCTTCTAATCTTGAAATCTTGAAAACTGTGAAGTTTGTTGGATTTTAAGTGGGATCTAGAATTCTCCATATGAAATCCAATCATGTTGGAACCACTCTCAAACATCCCAAAACAATTAATGGTAGTGTTAAAAATTTAAGTAAAAGGATGAAACTTCAAGAATTTAACATTACCGTTAATTACATAGCACTAGTAGGGCCCTAAGGTTGAATATTAAGCTTCCCCACTCATAAATTATTGTTTTTAGGGAAAATTCAAAGGGGAACCCAACACTTTTTGATGGAGGATGCCTACAAACACCCCTTTTGGAAAACACATCCCCCATTCGGAGAAATGTTCCCCTTTGTGTTTTCCCAAGTTTCCCCAAAAGGGGGACGTGGGAAACATTTTCTCAATGGTCCTCCCTTCCCAGGAGCATGGAAAATGCAGGAAGTGTGCTGCCACCTTGGGGAACGTGCCCTCACGAACCAATGATTTACTTTGTATAAGATACTTCCAAGGTTTCAAATGAACATTGAGTGTAGTGTATGTTCTATTATTTATTTTTGGAATTTTGTTATCTTCCATAGGACATTTCTTTGGAGAAATGAAGATAGATCAAAACCTTATAGGCCAAGGGGGCTATAAGCAAGTCACATTGTAGACAGACTGTGAATTAAACAAAGTACCTTGATTTTTTTTATTAAGTCATTTTTCAAACTTGAAAATGGAAAATTTGGGTTCATGCTTTGTATAGAGATCTAATGGCAATTTGATTTTGATGTCATCATGAATTAAGCCCACCCAAATATAAGAATAGGTAGGACATGATTATTATCCAATGATTAGATGTAAGAATTAAGTATGCAAGACAAATAATAAAAATAACATAGCAACATGTAGACATAAATGACAAGTAATTTATCCTTGAAAACCTAAATTGGGAAAAACTAAGCAATAGATTTATTATATCCTTGATCAAATTTAGCTAAGCCAACCAAGTGAGCTTTCATCGCTCACTTCTAGACACATTACAATGGAGTATTCTCAAGTTTTTTAAAGGCTCCATTGCATGTAATCCTCGAGCTCAATGCCATGTGTCACCACTACCATGTGCTCGAAACCACCATTGTTGAGTTAACAACTTTGATTTTAACGAAGTTTAATTTAAAATTCCCCCTTTTAAACTTGATTTGGTGTTTCCCACTACCAAATTCAAAATTGGAGCTTTGGAAGAATAATTGACAATTATATATAGCATCCAAAAGAATACCTAACACAAATGACAATATAATTGTTGATGAATGACCTTATCATATTAGCATTTTAGAATACCATTATAATATAGTGTTTTAGACCCTTATTATAGTTGAGTTCTTATTGATTCATATCCATTGAATCTCTTTCCTATGAATTGCCCATCGAGTGGCTAGTTTCTTTGGCACCTTATTTGGAAGGAGGTGGCTTAGAAAAAGTCTTGAAATGCCCTTATTTTGAAATAGAACTAAATGGCAAGGGTAGGTGCAACAACAGTTCCCGATCCAAATATGGTTAAAGCAATTAGTGAGTTTATAGCAATTTTCTATTACACAGAAGTTTATCCATCAACACCACCGACAGTAAAAGAACCACAGCTAAGGCATAATCTACAACTTCAAAGAGCGTTTTGAAATAAATGGGAAACCCAAAATGCCATGTTCATCTAATACCTTTTGTGATCTAAAGTTTCATCTTCTAAAGGCACATTAGTATCTAGATGCTTTTAAGATTGTATACAACTTGAGTAGTAATGATATAGCTTGTTGATGGAGTTTTGTTTTGTTTTTTTTTTTTTAATTTATTTAGATTATAATAAAAACAATTATACAATTAAAAAATGTATTTTCAAAATAAAAAAATTCAATAAACAATAAATTAAAACAAAAAAATTAAGGTAGTTTTACAGCAAAATTTAAACCAATAAAAAGAAATTGCAGAAAATTAAAAAAAATATTTAAAACTTAGTAATTAAATAATCTATAAAACAAATAAAATTTACAATATATTAAAAAAATAAAATTTAAAAACGTGAATTAAAAAAATAAAATACATTATTATTATTATTATTATTTTTAAATTGAAGAACTAAAAAACAAAATCTACTTAAAAAAATTTAAAAGAAAGAAATTAAAGTAAAAAAATAAAAAATAGAATAATATAATATATATATATAATAATATATATTATATAATAATATATTATAATATATATATAAATATATATATATATATATATATATATATATAACCCAAAAAAACAAATATATTATTATATTTTCAAGGAAATAAACTTATTTAATAAAAAAAATATTATGAAAAAATTCAAAAAAACAATAAATATGATTATGATATTTATATTGCTTTAGAACATAGATATATATTGATATTTATCACTATTGGTTTGTCACTAGAGAAACCATACCGATAGCATACGCACAAAGTTTTTTGATAGTTTGATTATTCTTTATTTGAGAGTTTGATGGTAAAAAATTGAAACAATTTATAGCCTAGAAAATGAGATCTAAACTTAATAGCATAAAAAACGACATGAAAATAAAGTGTTGTTGCATAATATTTCCTTTTTGATCTTCATTTTGCATGTTAGAAATTATCAGAGAGAAAAAATATAATTATCGAAACGAACATAAATTCTCTAAGAGAAACAATAATAAAACATAAAAACATTAACAATTTTTTTAACTTGGGAAAACCCAAACTTCGGGGAAAAATCTAGCTAATGGAATTCCATTAATCCTAGGCCAAAACCCTGGCCAGGCCGACCAAGTGAGTATTCATCGGTCACCTCTCTAGTACCATTACAATGAAGTCTTTCCAGCTTTTTAAAGGCTCCATCACATGCAATCCACCGGAAAATTACCGTGGGTGACAAAAAGACCATGGGCCCGAAACCACTACTATTGACCCAATCAACTTTGACTCTTTTCCCAAGTCAAGTTTACCTAACAACCCCCCCTTAAACCTTGAATTGGGTTACCTTCACTAAATCTAGCCAAACTAGCAAAGTGAGTCATCCTCGCTCACTCTAGCCCTTACCCCCCTCAAAGTTTACACCAAGGGTATCTATTAAACCAACATACCCCTATCACCTAGATCTAACACCAGACTTTACCATAAATTTTACAGGGTTACACACGTCTTAATAGTATGTGCATTTACATGCAATAAACGTTGACTCCATAATATTTCTTTTTTCAATGTTTCTCTCCTTTTTGATCCGCTCACCTGGTGCTCTCCTCTTGCATGTTCTCTCTCCATGACCAACCCCTGGATCATTTCCATTAGCACCATCGATACTCATTGATCCAAGTGCCAACATGGGAAACATACCCATTACGTACCACAATCTAGCTTCAAATGTACACTTTATACAAACAAATTTGACCTCTTTCAAATTTGATTACTTGCATGTTACCACAAATTTAGAAGCATGCTAGATTTGTAAAACAAGAGAAAATTAGCCATGCACTATGAAATCAATGCTTTCTTCCATGCTCCAGATTGGCCATGCTTCTTTCTTGATTTGCAAGCAGATCTCTCCATCCACTAGGCCAATTAAGTCCTTGGCAACAAAAGTGTCCCTCTGAAGTCAACACACATCCACCTTCGACTCTGATACCAATTGTACAAATTATTAGATAGAAAATGAAAATTTACCAAGAAAACATTAACAATAAATAACAACAAACATTAATAATATACACAATATTTAGCCTCGGAAAACCCCAACTCTGGGGAAAAACCCATCCTAACGGAATTCCATTAGTCCTTGGCCTAAATCTTGGCCAAGTTGGCCAAGTGAGCCTTCACTGCTCACCTCCTTAGCCATTACAATGAAGTCTTTCCAACCTTTTAAAGGTTCCATGAAATGCAATCCACTAACAAACTACCATGGGAAACCAAAAAACCATGGGCCCAAAACCACTACTATTGACCCAATCAACTTTGACTCTTTCCCCAAGTCAAGTTTACCTAACATTGCAAGGGGTGTCCTCAATCATGATGGTTGTGGCTCTGTGTTGGAGTTAGGCGAAGAAAGGCCCATGTTCGTCAGGTTCTTGGTTAGAAGTGTGACCTTTTTATTAAGTTTATCCACCTTTTATAGTAGGAATGCCTGGATATGATTTACTCTTGTTGTGTGTATGCACTGTCTTTAAGAACTCTTCTCATTAAAGTTTTTATATGCCAATACAAGTTAACAATTTACAAGTAGGGGGTTGTTTTGGCCTTGGTAGAATGATCAATTTCTGGCATCTAATATCTTGTCTCCTGCTTTACATGTTTTTTAGGAATGAATCTTTGAGATTTCTAACATTCCTCCACGTCAGAGGTAACCCTTTGAACAATTATTTGGATTATGTCCTTGTAGCGTTCCATTGATTCTTTGGTAGTTTCTTTTGACTCTAGTGCAATGAGTAGAGGGTGGATTAAGATAAGAAGGGGGATGAGATGAAGGTGTCCCTACCTACCACTGCGATGCAGTCTAGTAGATCTATGTCTAACCATAATGAAGGGAAGAGGATCAGGTGTCGGGGTTGAATATAAAAGCCTCTCAATTAGATAAAAAGGAAAGGAAGATGAACAATAGATAGAGCATAGGGAGGATAGAGAGAGACAAGCGAAGGAGAGAGAAAATGCCAAGACAATGAGAGGGCAGAGGAGGAACACATGAAGGAAGAGACATAGAACATATGAGGAGATAAGAGTTAGAGAGGTGAGCCTTGAGAGGTAGATAAAAACTAGGGAAATGTTGAGCGAGTCAGAGTGAGAGGAAAGAAGACAAGAGGGAAAGGAGAACAATGAGAGAGGCTTTGTATCATCCTAGAGGAAAATCCAATCGCCCCAAAACAATTAAAATTAGAGAAGGCAAGAAAATCCATAAGCCCACAACACTAGAGATGGAACTCAAGCCATTGAAAAGGTAATCTAAAACTGAAACATAATTCCAAATTGGAATAACCAAAAGACCAAGCCTACAATTGCTAGAGGTTATAACACTCCCTCCCACCCCCTTGGATTATCTTGGTTGAGGAAGGTGTTACATATTTTACTCAATCCCTAAGGTATGTTATGGAGATGGGGTTAGAAAAAAATTCATTTTTGCAAATTTGTGGAGTTTAATTTTGACACCACCATCTTGTTCATCTCATTGATAACTTTTCAACGATATAAATTTGATCTTGATCTGATTCTTGGATCACAATTTATGCTCATTAGAATTTTTCCAATAAGAAGGGTCCACATCGGTCTATGGATCTCCATGTTGACCCACATGGCCCTTTCTTGGTCCATGTGGCACTACTACGACTGCTTACTTGTCCATATAGGTCACCTACCTTGTTGTGTGTCAAGTTGGGGTATGAAACCACCCCGGCCAAACAACTGGTATCGTAGACCCACCCCAATGGTGGGTTTGAATTTGTGAAAGGGTGGCCCCACAATTGATCTTAGTTATCTATTGGAGATGGGTTCTTTGGCACTAATTCCAACTGTGCTTCCCCTGCTCGTTAAACATTGATTACGTGGGGGGTCCCCTCAATTGATCTTGACCACCGATCTCAGTCAAGTAGAGATTTCGCCCATTGAGCTTGCATGTAGTTTAACACCCACTATATGGGCGAAAAGGTGATACTACTCTCCATGTTTATGGGTCAATCAGAGTGATTTCGCCCATGTTGAAAATAGTTTTAACTTGCTTTGAGTGTGGGGTGAAACTATTTGGACAATACCACTTGTCATGTCATTGACGCGCCATTTCCATGTCACCTACCACATCACTGCCATGTCATCTTGACATGCCACATCACCCTAAGTTACGTCATCTTGAGGTCTCAACATATGAGTTTCCTTCTCGTCTCCCTCTATTAAAAGTGCCAATATCTAAGGTCCAAGCTTTGTGGTATCAGTTCAATACAACTAAAGCCCAAGGTGGAGCTCATCAACACACATCATCATGGGGTCTCGACATCTGGGGTTTCCTCCTCACCTCCCTATATTAAAAGTGTTGAGGTCTGACATCCAAGACTTGATGGTCAAGGGCAACATTCCGATACCCAAGGTTCCACATACATTTGGATAGCTTAGTGAGGGGTTTTGTTAGGCATGGTTCCTTAGCGAGCCAGTCTTCCAACACCTAAAACTATATTTGGCTTACTCTGTATCTAGGCTGTAGAAAGGCGTGTGCCTTTCACCAACCATGGATCTTTGAATTCAAAGCTAATACCACATACATGTGTGGGCTTCGATATTACTTATGTGCTGTGACACCTACACAAAAGTAAAAAGGGACTTGTCTAGGCGTATGAGCATCTAGACTCCCAATAGGTGAACAACCTTTATTAGCCCAAGATGTTTTGACTCCCAGATATGATGTGCAATTTGGTTAAGGGTAAATTCGAGCTTGTGTAAAGGCATGACCTTTGCCAAAACCCTATAATTCTAGATTTTTGGATACTCACAACAAAAAGGAAAATCCGATCACGGAGAGATCTGAGTCATTCCTAAGGAAACTACCCTTGCCAGCCTCGAACCTTCAAATTTTCAGATTCATTCAATGCTCTAAGGAAGAGGGGAAATACATAAATGTCCTATGGCAAGGGGCATTAACCTAATAACCAAAATTTCCTAAAAATCACAGTCCAAAAATGGGCCTCAATCTTTCAATAGATCACACAAGTCTAACCTACTCACACAGGTCTGCAACCCACTCTTAAGTAGTTTTATCATTCATTTCACAACATTATGAACTTCTACGTATTTTAGATGGAGTACAATGAAAAATTATGGCAATAAATAAAGTGCGCATAAACTCACAACTTACTACAACATTCATAAGATAAATACCCACCAACACATTCCATGATTACACTTAGATCATAGTATGTAAAGTAACCTATAATTCAAGATTATAGCAACAAATCCTACTAGTAGTTGAAATCATAACCATACGAGATAACTAATAGTGAATGTAACAAAAATCTTTAGGCATTCAAACATGAATATACAATATTTAACATAACAATACTATCATATCCTATGATTCAAATATGCATAACATTTGTACTTATATGAATGTGATATAATGGCTAAAAACTAAAGGAGAGATTTCAACTCTCCACCCAAACATAAGCTAACTAAATTTCACCCTTTCTTACAAGTAACCAACCCTGAGCCGAATCTAAAGTTTGAGGGAAAGCTTGATTAATGAAAACTTCACACCAATGGCTTAAGTAGGCACTCAGAAATGGAGTTCAATACCTAGGTGGTTTATCAACTATCCTGCAATAGTAAGCACCATAGAAACTCACATAATCTCCTGAGTCGATTCACAGGGCTTCATCTAGGGTCCAGATGTCGTATTTCTCATTCCAGGAGATTGAATCCACTATCCAGGTGGTTTATCAACTCTCTAGCAAGCACCATGGTGACTCAAGTTACTCTGTCTAGATGGTTTATCAGCTATATAACAAGAATCAAAGTGATTCAGTCACCCACTAAGCATGGACACAATCCAATGGCCTCAAACACAAAACACTTAGAATAATACTCAATTCATAAAGCACAAGACTTAGCCATTTAATCAATGAATGCTTTGCCTTTATTTTGTTTTGCTACTCATCTCCATACTATTTGCACAAGTGTTGTGCATTCAAGGCTAATCATCCAACTAAGGAAGAAAAATAAGGAGAAGAACCCCACCCCCTTCCCTGCTGTGCGTATATATACTTCCTTTGTGTCCCTTCGTTTTTGGGAGGAGCACAATCTCTTTTTCCTCAATTCATTTTCTACTCTACCTTTTTTTCTGTTTTGGCCAACTCTTCTCTTCCCGAATAGTTGTCCCCACCTGCGCGCCCCACTCGATATTTGAGAGGAATGGGCACCATCCTCTTCCCTTCATCACTCCAGTCCAATATCAACTTTTGTTAGGTGGTGGTTATTCGATTGCGTTATAATCGACTTTATCAATAACTCTCAGGTTGGATTGTGAATTTTCAAACAAGTGAGCTTGCCTCCTCCCTCAAACAATAGATCATTATAATCCACTCCTCCAGCCTAGTATTTAAAATTACATTCTATTTTCAGAGTTTGAGATTCAATTATATTAGCTAGCTATGCCTCCACCCTAACGTTTCAATCATGATTTTGAAATTACAAAAACAAGGTAAAGGTGGAGTTGTTACAAACCTCACCCCCTCGGAGGAACACTGCCCTTAGTTTTTTGTATATAAAAAACAAGAAGTCATAAAAACTGATCTTTATAATCACAACCCTTACATATTCTTATTCATTAAATGAAAATGGGTAAAGTACCCTCATTTGTTCTACATATTCCCAGGTTGCTTCATCAAGTCCAAAGTGCTTCCATTGCACCTTAACTGGCTACATTACTCAATTCTAGAGTGTGGTTTCTCTCTAGTATAGGATGCATAGTGGTTCTAATTGGAATTCTCCCTCAGGTTCCAAATATATCACAAGCCAATCAACCACATGATTAGTGTCAAGTACATACTTCTTAGGAAATAAATGTGAAAAACATCATGTAATTTCACTGTGGGTGGTAGGGCCAGTCTGTAAGCTACTGGTCCCACTCTTTGCAAAATCTAAAATGGTCCACAAAATCTGGGTACTAACTTAGTACAAGATCACTCTCAGTGTGCTCTTTCTTGGTTTGATGCAGAGACACGTATGATCTCCCACTTGGAATTATTTGTGCATTCTCTGCCAATCAAGGTGAACTTGGCATCTCGATCTGAAATGATCTTATTGGGTATTCTATGCAATATAAATATTTCATTCATGAAAATTTGAACTATATCATTGGCGTTGTGGGTGGACTTAAAAACTATGAAGTGAGTCACCTTGACTATGAAGTGAGTCACCTTACTCAGCTTGTCCACTACCACTATGATGGAATCATCATGCTTGGGTGTCCTTGCCAATCCTGTGATGTAGTCCATGAATATAAATTCCCATTTCCATTTAGGGATTGTGATTGCTTGCAATAATCCTGCTGGGTGCCTGCATTCTACTTTGGCTTCTTGGAATTCTAGGCACGTGGAAATGTACTGAGTAATGTCTTTCTTCATTCTAGACCAATAGTATGATTTCTTTATTGTAGTCATCACTTTCTGATAATAAGGATGACCAAAGTAAGGTCTTTTTATGAAACTCATCTATTATGAGCTTCTTCAAGTCAAGCACACAAGCTACACATCGTCTATATTTAAATAAGGACACACCATTATCAGTGAGCTTGTAGTCCTTGCTAATTGTTTCCTCTTTATCTTGTTGTAAGAATTCCTTCACATGATGGAAATGTTCATCATGAATCAATGCCTCTTTGAATATTTATTTGATGTAAACTTCATAAGTGCTCATGGCAGCCAACTAAGCCACTTGTAAACTTATACTAAGTGCATGTACCACTTTCTCCTTCTTACCATTAATATGCTCGATGTCAAAATCAAATTCACTGATTAGAGCTAACCATTTGGCTTGTATTGCATTTAGTTTGGGCAGGTGAAACAAGCATCTTAGTCCTCCATGATTTGACAACAACACAATATTTTTTCTAAGCAAGTAGTGTCTCCATATCTTTAGGGCATGCACAATTGCTGCTAGTTCCAAGTCATGGGTGACTAATTATTTTCATGCTCATTTAGTTTTCTTGATTCATAACATACTACATGTCCTTTCATCAGGACTCTACTTAATCATTTCTCACATCATTTGTGCAGACTAACAAGTCCTTTTGTAACAACCCTTTTTTTCACCCCTCATGTAAATACTATTATATAAACCACTCATGTAATTGATGTCATTTATAAAACAATGACTGGACTGAGAGTGGATGCAAATTTAGATTCGGTGGAGGATAAGTTGCTTGGTAATTAATTGGGGAAAAATCCAAGCTCAAAATTTTGCATTTAACTTCCATCGATATCCTCGTTGAAATTTTAAATGAGTTGTACAAGAATTAAAGATGGTGTATGTGCACCTAACAAGAAGGACAAGCTTGTCTTGCTGGCGTGTGATGAGTCGGATATGGTCAACACTAAAAAAAATAGAAGAATAGAATAGAAAATGGGAAGCAATGGAGGCTTACAGAGGATGTGCATAAGAGGAAGAGGAGAGCAAGCATTGAAAATAAAAGCGTTGGTTGGCGAAAAAGAAAAAAACATCAGGTGGTGCTGCGGAACTGTGCTCCATATTCCTATGTTTGGTTTAACAAGTGGAGACCGAGCTGTCTATATCCCCATGGAATTTATCATGTGGGGACATGATGTGCTCTAGATTCCCACTAGACTGCGGGTGGATGCACTACGAGCTTTGGATTATTTAAGAATGAAGTGGGCATAGATACTTTGGGCTCTCGATTCCTGTAGTGATTGATTGGGTGGATCATTGTGTGCTCTAGATTCCCTAAACTGTTGTTTGGGTGGAGACACTATGTGATCTGGACTCTTGAGAGTCAAGTGGAGGCACTATGTGCTCTATATTTCCATATGAATTTGTTAACTAGACTAGTGTGAAATTCCCTTGAGCAGTTCACTCCTTAGGCTATGAATCTGGCTAGTGGGTGGTTAATTGCAAGAAATAATAATAATGTAGTTGGCCTATGATTGGGAGGAGAGTTGAAGTCTCTCTATCAATTACTAGTCATTCAATTAATAAGATAAGTTGATTACTTGTATAGTTGTTTACACCTATTATACTTAATTTATAATTAATGTTGTTATATGACTATGGTTGTATCAACACTATTGATGAGGAATATGTGTTCCTATATATTCACAATGAGAGGTTTGTATAATTATTCTCATGATGTGAGGGAATTGTAAATCCCTATAGATGCTGATATGTTTCCTAAACAAAAAAGTTATTTACATGTTTATGTATGGTGGTAGAATGAGCCAAGTTAAGCTACTACGGTGTGCGAAATTCCATGGCTTGGGTGTTATAATTGTTAAGGGGACCTTGTTGTCTAAGAACTAATGAAACTTGTTATTAAAGTGTCGTATATGGAATGCTAAGAGATTGTATGGATCTATGTTGTATATGAATGACTTCTTGAATCCTTTGGTCATGGACATTTGACTAGTTAGGAATGACGTTGTATTGACACTGCAATACATGTTCAATAGTGGATTTGGTAGAATTGTGTGTAATTTACTCTATGACTTGATATGTTGTCGTTGCATTGTACTCAATAAGTCATGTTATATATGGTGTGATCTATAAAAGGGAATGTTGACAACCTTATTGTGCATATAATGGCTATGAATGGTGATTAGAGTGTTGGGTGGATGAAGAATTCATTCTGGAAGAGATTTGTGCTGCAATTTTAGACTTACAGTTAGGCCAAATGGGCCTTGATGAATTTGTAAATGAAATAAAAAATTTACAAGGACGGAGGCATTAACTTAATTTTCGAGATTACTGTTAATCCTAAGATTAATCACCTAACACTGGTGATTAGCGTTAATGCCGTGTCGCTCCAAGTGCTAAGAGTACCATGTTTGGAGTTGGCATCGATATGACAGAAGGTGAGGGAGGGGAAAATTTCCCATTACCTGACATATATTATTCATGACGTGCCACCCTAGGTTTTCAAGAGGCATCTATGGAATTGGGAGCGATTGATAGAAGGCATGAGATGGGAATATTCTTGTCACCTTCCGCCAAGGTTTCCATCACATTATGAAGGTGTGGAACAATTTCTCTAAGTATGGGCATGTTGGCGCTATTGACAGAGGGTAAGATAAAATGATTTCCTTGTCCATAAATGGGAAAACATTGATTTGTATGGAGGACCAAGACCAGTGGGACCCATGTCATAGGTTGAGGTGGCATATGCCATGTACGTTAGGTATGGCTATGTGGATGCCACATGGAATTCTATATGACATGTACATGTGATGTGGCAAGACTGTTGACGTGGCTATTTTTAACATGACACATGACACACAAAAATGGTGTTTTTGGATGGCCAAGGGGCCAATTTCAGATGACACATGGCACCCTCATAGGATGCCACATGGTGGAGTGACATCACCATGACGTTAGTATGACATTAGCAGGGATTTTTCCTTGTGGTTGGGCACGACCTAATAGAAGGCTTGGCATTAAATTTGGCGTCTAAAAATGTAGAAGTCTCTATTGTGCCTTCTATATAGAACCAAGATTCTCTGAGAGGTTTTCAGGGAAATAGGCATGATTGATCATAGTGCACGTAATAGAGACATTTCCATCAACAACTGTGCTGTAATTGATGAACATAGACACCCCCTCCCCATCACATCTTCTGGAAGGTAGGGAGGAACCACAATTTATATATGATGCCAATATCGAATGTTAGCCACGTGGGAAGATCAGGAAGAGGGGGAGATGTGCATTGTTTAGTCGCATAAGCGAGAAATAACATACCCGCGATCATTAAATATTTTAAGGAAAGGGGGACCTTGAAATTAATGTGGGACACTGATGTGTTCAATGGTGTTCAGTCTATGCCGCATTGGTGGGAAAGTAACGAGGGTTTTAACCTCATATTTCATATGAATTGCATATAACTTAAAATAATGGAATAAAATGCTAAGGTTCGAACTTGTGGGGCTCATGGGCTAAGTGATGTGGAATATGCCACATGGACTTAGCGATGGCCACATTGGCACTTGCAGTGACGTGGAAATACCTTGGTGAGGTGGGTTTTCCACGTGGAAAGTCCTTGCTCATGTGTCAATGATTAATTGACAAAAATTTAAACATATATAAATTTTGATCCAGGCATTAGATTGAGATAAAATTTATATTGCCATAAATCTCTTGATGAGATTAACATAATGGTGTTATCCAAAGTTAATTCTGCTAACTCTGGGAAAGGTAGAGATTTTGTAACTCCATTTCCATAATGAGACCTTGGAAGTTGGGTTAGTTAAAAATAACAAGTTCCATTCATCTTGGTTTAGTCCAAGGGGGTGGGAGGGAGAATTACAATGTGGTATCATAGCGCCTAGGTTCAACACTCAAACTAAATGGGCTTTGGACAAAAAAAGAAAGTAATTAGTTTTTGTGTGCAATGTGTGCTGCTTGTAACATTTTGATTATGGATTGCACGTTGCATGCAAGTGTTGATTCTGATATGTTAATTATTTCTTAAAAATCATACTAAATTGAAGTTTGGTGTTTTAGATAGCCTCACATCCATACACTTATTCTAGATTTTCCAAGGCAATGGTTAAATATGGAAATTTATATATTGTTGGATAAATTAATGTGTGTGTAGTAGCACATAAGAAGATACCTGGAATGAACAAGATAATGGAGTAGTACAACAATGATAAATCCAAATATGGCCAGGAAGAAGTGTCAGTGGAGAAAAGGAGAGAGGAAAGATCCCATAACTTGATGAACACCCTGATAAGTATAAGAGATGAGTTGAGAAGTCCATAGGAAACGATAAAGGAAAGAAAAGTCCATAAGGAGTTGGAAGGCATGAATTGAGGGCTGAAGGCGCAGAAAGAAGAATATCTAGGAAAATACATAATCAAACAAGTGAAGACACTGTGAGAGCTGGAACTCCACTAAGTACTCCCAAGAGGAGGAAAAACAATCATGAGCAGTTGTCTAGTGTCACGACTAAAATACATTATCAGCAAAAAAGGAAAGGAAAAGATTCTGTGACGGAAGAACTTAAGAAGGATGAGGAAGCAGAGGCATGCTTGCTAGGGTTGAAGAAGTATTTTAGGGTGCATGCTTACTCTGAGAATATGAAGGCAAGTTAATTTTGAACCCAAAAGGAAAGGCTGATGTCTGATGGGAATATTTGAGGAATGTCAAATATATCAAAGAGAGAGTTGTCATGGAGGATATTTGAGAGGTATTTCAGGGAAAAGTAACTATCTGAAAGATGCTATGACAATAAGGGCAAGGAATTCTATGAGCATAAGATAGGGTAGTTGAAAACTAATGAATATGCAACTAGATTTATGGACTCGTTGAGGTGTTATCACTGGAAATACATCCTCATCATCTCAGAGGAGATCATTGCGCCTTTGGTTTATGTTAACCTTTTTCAATGGCCTATTTGTGACTGTAACGCACCCTTAGTGCTAAAAAAAGTGCGTTATAATGTTGGTCACCTATTATGCAACTTATGTTACTTGTTTTGTAACACTATATTTCTTCAGCTAGCCCGTATTACCAAAATCTCACTCAATCACGAGAAAAATGCCTGATTTAACTCATTGTGACACTCCTTCACATAAGGAAACTCTTACACGGTGGAATATGACTGCCTTGACCTCATCTTCAGTTTTTACCTATTCAAATAAAGCACTTAAAAGTATATTAAAGCATTGTACATGAGGAAGCATCACCCACCCCAAATGTTTTCCCCAATTTACATTAGAGAGAAAATGATAGTATTCATAGCCTCCATTTACCTATAAATTGAAATCTTGGCCATTAAGAAAGGGATCAAAATTCAGAGCGTTGTTACATTGTCGAGATCGTATTTGGAAGAGAAAGTATTGAAGCTAGGAGTTGGAGGAGGTCATGTTGCAACTTCAACATCTGGTCGTAAACTTCCTTCTTCTTATTAATATATAGATTGATTGTTATTCCTTCCAAATCATTGTTCAATTATTATTTCTATTGTGATCAACTAATGGTTGTTTGGAAGCTTGAGCTACAATGGTTTATTCAATAATGCTTAGTTGTTTATATATTGTAACTTTGATTGGTGATATTGCTATGTCGTGAAAGGTTTAGTTTGGTTTCCTTTGTGTGTAGGACAAGTATTTGGAGCTAGATAGGAGCACTTATTAGCTACACTAGCAACTCCAATTGATTAGCACAAAAGGGCAAGTAGCTTCTTCCTTAGCATTACCTTGTCAATCTTTGCTCTATTTATTGCATTTGTGAATGGGTCATGTCTTAGAATAATCAATCCCTTAGCTTTTCTGTCTCGTATTTCTAGGAAAACCTGAGAGGGCAATTATTTGTTCATCTGAGCATTATTCCCTATAGTAGAATTGGTGACTCCATTGGGGAGTGTATTTCTTCTTGGTTTATTTTTTTTCTTAGATTCCAGATCTATGATCTTGTCATTGTTTGAGTTCTTTTCATATGTTTGCATATTATTCTAGTTAATTTTAGTTCTTGATCTTGACCTGGACTGCTTCTTTTCTGGGAAAAACTCTTATAATACAATATGAGTGTGGAAATTAGTGCATTATAGTGCACTCTGTCCCTTATGCACATTGTGTTACCTCTACATATAACGCTCTGTCCTTGCCAGATTACTTGTGTTATTTCTTTAAGACTATGTTTTTTCACCCTTGTTGTGGATTTCCCTATCTTTGTTTTGCCTGTTTTTGGTCTTGGAGTCTTCTTTGTCTTGAAATTTTATCACTTTTGCTGCATTCATCGTTTTATTTTCAAGATTAGCTTAGATTTCATCCTTAAAAGAAAAGGAAAAAAATCATTTTCTCTACTTATTTTATTAATGGTTGAATTGATATTAGTGTGAATTTAACTCGAGTATGGCTTTCCGCATTTCTTAGGTGTGATGGAATTTGCATTGTGCTTGTTTATTTTTGGAAACGAAGTGTGCTGCTCTCTCCTTGTAGAACTATTCTTCATCAAAAGAAAATATAAAGACGATGATCTGCATGGTTTGAGTCAGAGTCATAACAAATTTGATATGTAAAAACCCCTATAGAAGACATTTAAGAAATACCCTAAAAGCAATCACGTAATAAAATTGATTAAAAACTCATTTAACAGGAAAAACAAACAGTAGTCTAGGTTAGGATCTTGGGTTAGGATGTGCAGGTCAACTCTCTAAGGCTGTGTTGACGGTGCTAGACTCACCAACATGTAAGGGGATCTCCCCGATAAGAAGTCCCAATTAGACTTCAGACCGTTTGTTGTAGGAGTCCCTGCGGTGGGTCGTAAAGCAACACCTTGACCGCGATGTCTCACAGAGGAAAATAAGATAACTCTGTCAGCAGCAAGGATGTGACTGCTGCACTGTTATATACCTAGGGGTGATAATATGGGGTACAAAGGGAGGTACCCAAGGGAATAATTTAACAATGGGACGGGCCATAGTAATAAATAAGGTGGTTAACCCGTATCATGTAAGGGACCACAAGTAGTTAGTAATAATGTAATGGGCCCATGGTATTAGGTAGATGGTATTGAAGGAACCATGATAATGACCCATGGTATTGTATGTATGAGGCCTATATGGAGGCTAGAAAATTTACATTGAGAGGTGTTAAGGAATATTGTATGAACATGCATATGGCTTGTGGAGTGTTCTCATTCCTTAAGGAGTGAATGTATGGTGTTGCCTTACCTTAAGGGTTTGATCAATAAAGAAACATTTCTATTCTATATTCAGATCTTGTTATTTCTTGGGTTTATTTCTTTTATCATATATTTCTAGGTTAGATCTATAACAAGTGGTATCAGAGCACTTTCTTGGGCAAAGCAGAGTTTTTTTTTTTTTTTTTTTGCAGGAACTTTTTAGGGCGGTGAGTTTGCAGATCAGATCTGTATGTTTTGGAGAAAAATATACTAACTATAATTGTATATTTGGATTCTTTGTGAAAAAATACCCGATTTAAAAAAAAAAAATCAGCCGAATCGGAGTCCGGATGAAGGAGATATCGCTGATCTAAAAATCTGTGGTGTTGCAGATATTTTTTCAGGGCAGCGAGTTTGCGGTGCAGATCGGTACGTTTTGGGGAAAAATATACACAATCTAATTGTACATCTGGATTTTTTGTGAAAAAATACCCGATTTCAAAAAAAAAATCAGTCGAATCGGAGTCCGGATGAGGGAGATATCGCTGATTTAAAATCAACGATTTTTTTAGAATTTTTGGTGACGACAGGAGAGTTGCAACGCATATATGAAATTCCAGTGCCTGGATCAGGATTTCTATCACATGGGCAGATGCAGAATGGTTGTTCCATTTCTAAAAATAGGTCATAATAGAGATTTAGAGCAATATTGATGGAATTGTGGCCATTTCAAATTTTCGCCAAGTAAGCGATTTGTTTTACAAACTCTCTTCATGGCTTATAACAGTAAGTTTTTTAAAGGAAAATATGATTGGACTTCTATTGAAAATTTTATAGCATATCATAAGTTGGATCGTCCAGGGTGTTGGAAGGACAAAATAGGGTCCTATTTGAAAAATGAGGCCTATATATGGTGGCAATCACTTGACAGTGAGTTTCTGAAGTTATGTAGTGCTGATGAAATAGAAGAACTACTTTTGGATGAATGGTCTCATACTAGAAAGGAGGAAACCACAAAACCCAGCAAAGATTTTATTTTTACAGGAAAGAAGGAAACCAAGAAACCTAAAGGGTTATTTTCTGCTAGCATCTCCTTATTACAGGTTCATGGATTAATTCAAAAGGAGAAGATCATTGTGTGTATAAATCCTAGCAGCAAGCATAACTTTATCAATGTTAATTTGGAAAAAAAAATTACAAGTTCCAGCAAAACACATTGAAAACACACAGGTTGATAGTGAGGATGTTCAAGTTTATAAAGATTTGAAGCTTTCTATGGATAAGTATGTGTTGCATTGTAATTTTTATACTTCAGATATGGATAACATGGATGTTGTTTTGGGATATCCTTGGATGGAATCAATGGGTACTATCAATATTAATGTGCAGAATAAATTCCTGAAGCTCTGGTATAAAAAGAAGAAAATTACATTATAGGAAATTTCCATCAATAAACAGGTAGAGTCCACGGAGGCTGAAGCAGAGGATGTTCCAGGGACTGACATATCAGAGGATGAGCCATTGATGATCGCAATCGAACATAAACATAGGATGAAGCAGAAAAGGCTACAGGAGCTGATACATCAGATGAGGTCTCAGTGGTTGAAGTAATATTGGAAGATAAGACACCACAACAGGCACCACAACATGCACCAGATAACAGTCAGGCTCTAGTAAGGGGTGAATTAAAGAAAAAGACACAGTGGGTTAAAACTTCAACATATCATCACCCACATCACCTGGCAAGAAAACAACCAACATATCATCACCCACATCACCCGACAAGAAAACAACCAACAAGATGGAAATGAATTAGCCACAAGGACAACAACCTCTGAATGACAGATAGAGAGGAGCGAAGATCCACCTACTACACATCAACACAGAAGTGCTGCCAAAGTCAACTTCCATCTCAAGCAAGCGAGGCACCAGATTGGATGGCTAGATGCACCTGCATGGTACCAGTGGACTACTTTTTTGAGTAGATCTTATTATTTGTGTTCTTCCCATGTTTCAGGGACGAAACATGTTAAGGGGGGTGGAATGTTATATACCTAGGGGGGATAATATGGGGTACAAAGGGAGGTACCCAAGGGAAATAATAAAATAAAGAATGGCCATAGTAATAAATAAAGTGGTTAACCCCGCATCACGTAAGGGACCACAGCAGTTAGGAAAAATAATGGGCCATGGTATTAGGTAGATGGTATTGAGGGAACCATGGTAATGACCCATGGTATTGTATGTATGAGGCCTATATAGAGGCTAGAGACTCCACATTGAGAGGTGTCAAGGAATATTGTATGAATAGGCATATGGTTTGTGGAGTGTTCTCTTTCCTTAAGGAGTGAATGTATGGTGTTGCCCTACCTTAAGGGTTTGATCAATAAAGAAACATTTCTATTCTATATTCAGATCTTGTTATTTCTTGGGTTTATTTATTTTATCATATATTTCTGGGTTAGATCTATAACATGCAGTGAGTCAAGGAAGGTGTATGAGAGGTTCTAACATAGGTCGGTTGAGATGAGGGTGAAGGTGAGTTCCAGGATGAAAGGGATTAGTGCCAACTCGGCTAGGAACACACAACACATAGGATATACATAGCTTTCGGCAGAGTGGTCCACTCGGATGCGGTAGTCACAACATACAAGGTAAGATAACACGTACATCACTCACGGATCAATCCGAATGAGCGCAATAGTTGTTATAGCAACGTTCATGTGAAAGGTTTGTCTGATGTCCGGTAGAGTAGTTGACATGGACAAGACATCATTAATAGCATATACAACACGTTTCCATTAATAGATTATGCATTACAACAAATGAATCAGTTTAGATGTAGAACATAGGTTAAAGCTGCATGCATTACAAGTGTTAAAGATCAATCTTACAACATATACAATACATGTGAGAAAACATGTTGGATCTTATTATATAAATAAGTGTAAGTTCCCATCATACAATACATCCATGTAAACCCGCTAGCCCCAATAGTGGAACGTTACAGCCACATCCGCTTGCTCCTCCAAAGATATGAATTAGCTCCGTGCAGTGGAGAAGCCAAGGCGCGTTACAATACTGTCCAAGCTCTTTCCAAGATAGTCTTATTAGAAGCTTCGCTGACCAAAATCCATTACAATGAGTTATGAGAGACTATTTATAGCAAAGGATGGGGTGACCCTTGGCATTCCCCTTTGTGACAGTTCAACTACCCTCATGACTCTTCACTTACTCTATGACTGTTACATCCAACTATTGACACTTGACTTACACTTGATATGACTCAACATTACAATGCACATGTACTCATGTGAGACAAAATGGCTTGAGCAAGCCATGAAATATATCACCGACACTCAGTCCACTGTGATGAGACAAACTATTTAACATGCTTGTGATGGTGAAGGTGGTGAGCTGATGCCAAGCTTGGTTGTTCGTGATGGTGTGCATGCACCTCATGGTGACATATTGCTGCAGCAAACTCTTGCCTCTGTTCCAACAGGTGCATTGGTTTGACCCCTTCATCCAACTTGTCTGCTAACATGCGCATGATGTTCTTGGGTGTGATTGAACCAACAACACGCTGATGCATAATGTCTGTGCTAATCTTCAAGTGTGTGCTGGTGGTCATGCACATCAACATGCCAAAACATGTTCAACTTCAGTTGGACTTGCTTCTTGTCTTCGCCCTGGTGAGTGTGTTGAATCAGTTGGGTTGCATGCGTGCGCACAATGACATGTATGTTGCTAATCCATTGCATACGATCACCAACACTGCTCACCATGTCTGCTTCGTGTTAGCTGCTAGGATGGATATTTAGCTTGTACCGATGCAGTTTCATCCGTGAGTGCACGTTGCGCCCACTACTGTTTCTGATCCTGCTGCAACTCATTCGTCTATCTATGCAGCTTCATGTTATTCCTTGAGTTTCTGCTTCAGCACATGCAACTCCTTCTTTGTTCCATTCCTTGTCTTCGCGCGATCTTCATGTCGCACTTTCACCTCATAGCCTAAGTCTCTAAAGTTGCTTTCATCATCAGTGGATCTCCTTGAGCTCGCAACTTTGTTCCACCTCTATGTTGTCAACAACCTTCCTCTTGCATTCATTGTATCCGTTGCATTCACTGCATTCATTGTGTTCGCTACATTTGGTATGTTGCCTTCAGCTGCTGCTCATGATGCTGCTGTTATCATATCTTGATGTCCTTGTCTACGAATAACTTGATATCTTCGTGAGAAGGGAAGCTCATAGACATCTGATTGATTGTATCTTCGAGTGTGCTTTGGATGGTGTCTTTGGCTCTGCTCTTTTGGAAACCATTGTACCTACACTGCTGAGAGGCAGATGAACACCTACAATACTTGGAGACATGGAAATACTCATGGCAAGCAATCTTTTAGTCTAAAACCAAAATAAACTTGAGAATTGACTGACGACATACCAATGTGACTGATCATGAAGGTTGCATAATTTCGACCGGGAGGTCGAGAGACCGACTACCAAGACTGCACAAGGCACAGTTTGGGCTGCTTAGAGACTGACTGACTGCTGGGATTGTGCAATTCACAATCTCAGCTGGAAATGGATGTAGGCTCAATGACTGCATTGTGCAATTTTCTTGGCCAACAGTCACTATCCCTTAGGATTGCAAAAATCATTCCTAGGGAACAACTGCTGGGTGCAAATGCACATTTTTGGAGAGGAAGGTAGAGCCTTCCCTCTCAGGCTTACGCAATGATGTCTTGGTGAGGCAGAGTCCAGGCCAAGGCTGCCTAGACTCGCCGACGGGCAACTAAAAGTGAATGTGAGTGCGAATGCATGTCGATACTAAGTGTAAGCATAAGGGAATGATCATGCATGCAAATGGTGAATGATAGATTCAGAAAATGGAACAAAATTCATGTGGGTGAGGCGAGTCACTGAATCGGCGACCATTCATGAAAAATAGTTTCATGCATGTGACAACAGTGAGATGTTGAAGAAAACTGAAACTGTGCTAGGAAAAGCTAATATACATGTAAACAACAACGGGCATTCAAAGAGATCAAGCAAACAATACTCATACAAGCGAAAACACAAAAGAGATAGAAATGAAACACAAGGCATGGGAAGTGGGCTACCCCAAAACCACTGAGTTGAATGTGCCAACTGCTCCTATATTTGATGTGGGATGTCAGAGTTGGAAGGTTGATGTGACGAATGAGCTCTGTAGTGTCTGGTTGATGAGTTTCGATAACATCGAGGTTGTGACACGCATGCCAAAAATCTAGGGAAAGCGACACTTGGTGGGAGGTTTCTGAAACGAGCCTTGCATGTAACCTCCAACTGCTAAATATAGATCCCTGAAACAAGGGATGCCTTTGCATGCTACCTTAGAAGAAGCAACCTATGCATGCAAGTAAGTTTTGCTTGGTCCCAGAGGGAACCAGTCAACTCAGTTGCACATGCAAGAGACTGCTCGACTACTTGAGGGAAATGCACATTTCTAGCTAGGAGTTGGGCTGTTTGCCTAGGAGATTTGATCAATTTCTAGGTAGAGTAGCTGATTGCTACCCAGATTTGTACAAATTTTGCGCTGAGCAGCCCTTCTGGGGAAAATTCTGCAATTCCTGTTGGGAGTGTTTACTGGCAGAATTGCGCAATATTGGAGACCAGCAGGCTGCCAGATAGGATTGCGCAATTTCTGGAGGGAAGAATGGTTGCCCTCTAGAAATGCGTAATCTTCTTGGGGAAGCTGCTTAGCCTGTAGCTAGACTAAGTCTGAGTGATCAACTTGTGAGGGGATTACATCGGGCTGTGATTGGCAGGCTGCCTTTGTGCAAGAAAAACACTGAAGCTTGTGAACTTGACGAAGCAAGGCAAGCTGCCGTAAAGGTTGGAAGGGAGGCTCCAAAATGAAACTAGGGAAAAATTTTGGAGGGTGGTTGTAGCTGCTACAACATGTGGCGACACACTGGTAGAACTCTAGCTCTTTGAATGGACCTTGTTCATGAAAAGCAAGTCTAACACCTTCGGAAGTATTGTTCAGTTCTCAGCTCGTCTTGGTTTCCCCACTAGCTTGATTGTAAGATGTAGCATTTGCCAAGATCTTGGTCGATTGACTCACATTCCAAGCCAAGGAAACACAATTATTTCAATTTGCGTTGATGGGTATATTGATGCACAAGCAGTATAGCCGTCAGAGTATTAGTTTCATCTCAGGTGTTGATCCGTTGCCAGCAGGCCTGGACAGTACCCCGACAGAGTCACATAGGAACACAAGCATGGCTCCGCTACCAGCAAGCCTGGTTAGTACCCCACAAAGTTACTTGCATCACCTCCCTGCAGGGGAAGCCTTTCTTTTCTATCACCCTATTCATTTTTCATTTTGATTTTTTTCACTTTCCTTTTTTTCATTTTTTAACTATGCATAACACTTATTCATTTCATATGAGGAAGAGGGGTCCCAGCTTATTGAGAGAAGAATAGGTTGTTCCTATAGATAAGTAGTTTATTATACCTCTGACATGCGTGTTAAGGTTATCCCCCTCACCTTACTCTACTTCACTGAGTGGACGAGGGTTAACCCAAAAACAACCGACTAGAGTAGGTGACACTAGTTAGTGTGTAAGCATTGTGTTTTCACCAAGGTTCACTTTGAACAATACCTATTTTCCATCAACATATCATGGACTGAAGTAACAAGTTGTTCATACAGAGGTAGGATGACAGATAACCAAGTAGTGGTAGCAACACAAGGCCTCTTGTACTTTACCCAACTTACTTCAAGAGTCATACATGGTTTCATGCGAAACTATCCTATGAAACGAAACAAGCAAACTAACAAACAACAAATCAAAGCAAAATAAGAAGCAAAAGCAAAAGTAAAGCAAGTGAGAAAAAAAGCAAGAAGACAAACAAACAAACAAAGCAGGTAAGCAAACGAGCATGCAAGTAAACAACTAAAAAGAAAACACTACTCCTCCTAAGCTAACAATGCATGGGTCATCTCACGTGAAGTGATACTTCCAATGCAGCCACTGGCGCATTCGTTGACCCATGTTGGTGAAGACATGGTTCGCGAACAAGACAACTGTGCGAACAAAAAATAATAAAGATATAACAGTGAAGGTAAACACACTCTGAGCTTACAAGTGACCACAGAATAAAGATGAGTGAAAGTGCATGACATGCATTCTGTGGCACTGCCATGATCTTGTGCTACACCACGTGCAGATGTTGAGTGTATGCATTCTCTTGACCATGACATGCAGGAAAACGTGAGAAAGGTAGACCACTTGTGTTATGCATGTGTGCTTGATGTGTGAGATTCCTCCAATGCATGAGTGATGGGATTGTGTAGTACGAGTGGAGGAAGCGAAATCTGAGTGTTTGGTTGAATTCTATGAAAAGCAGAGAGTGATGAGGAGCCTTGAGCATTTCAATAATTTCCTGACTGGAAGTGAAACCAACCTTAGGATAGTGAGGGCTTGACATAACCATCATCTCGGGCTAAAGTGCCTCGAAATTCTGGGGGGTTTCGACTTCGTTGACAGATAGATTATTGTAGACCAGTGTCTTAGATGGATTAACAATGGTTGAATCAACATCGTGATTGGATGAGGAAGTGAATAGACCATTACAACCAAGATCAGAAAATTCGAGATGTTCGTTGGTATCCTCATGATTTGATGAATCGGGTAGAGGGGTAGATGAGAAGCAAAGATGTTCACCCTCTGTGTTTTCAAGAAAGATAGATGACATATTGGACAAATTTTCTGAGGAAGATGTGTCCTCTTTGCACTGTAATGATAGACTGACATCCAACGTGTCCTGTGAATGATAAGAAGTAGAAGCATCCGGAAATGAGTTTTCAAAGGGGAAACCAGAAGTGGAAGAATCACAAGGGATGTGAGGATGAAGCGGGCGAGGCACGGCTAGAAGGGAATCATCCTTCACTGCGGGCTCTTCTTTAGATTACCACACACACTCATCATGAATGATGACACAGGTTGGCTGCATAACACCAACTCCATCGACATCTTGATCCTCGTTCACAATAGGTGAGGAGCCTAGAATGGGAGAACACAAGACAATACAATCCGGAGGATCAATAGAATGCGAGGATGAAGGTCAAGGGAAAGAGTCCATGTGACAACCAACAAGCTTGCTAGCCAAATCTACGCAAATCTCAAGAGCAGGTGGGGTGGAAGAGTGTGAGAGTTCAACATAGGCATGTGCATGATCTCCCACATCACTCCATGGTGGTGGAGCTATTTGATGAGGTGAAGGCGGACAATCACTTGTGATAGCGACTATGCATGCCTGTGATTGCGTAGCTCCATCACCGAAGTGTGTTGAGCGGGGTTCAGATATATGAAGAAGATACTCAAATATTCCATCAAGAAATTCCCAATCAATATCAACTTCAGGGAATCAATATGCAAGATTACAAAAGCGTGTGCGACACTGTTCAACAGATTCATCAGGTGGTTTTCATAATTTTAGAATTTCTGTGTTGACTGCTTTACGGTCATAATGATTGAAAGCATGATCTATCTCTGTGACCTGATGAACAAGAGAATGAATATATTTTTAGGGAAGCATGGCACACCAATGCATTGGGTGCCTTGGAAGAGTGGAGATGAACAACACGCAACTCATGTATTCCTTAAAGAATCCATGTCTTTCGCATGAGCCTACAATGGCAACTGCGTGCCTTACCAATGCTACATAGCCTCCACCATCAAATGTTTTATGAGACAAGTTATCTGAGAGCCTTTTCAGGATGATGAAATTGTTTCCATAAGACATACATTCCAGAAGAGAAACTCAGTGGTTAGTCATGACAGATGTGTAGAGATTCAAAACAGATGTGAGGACTCAGCTTGTCATCTGGCCCTCCTTTTAGCGCAAAAATGTTGGTGGTGCTAAACCCAACAACATGTAAGGGTATCTCCCCGGTAAGAAGTCCCAATTAGACCTCAGATCATTTTGTGTAGGAGTCCCAACAGTGGGTCATAAAGCAATGCCTTGACCGTGATGTCGCATAGAGGCAAGTAAGATAACTCTGTCAGTAGAAAGGGTGTGACTGCTACAGTGAGTCAAGGAAGGTGTATGAGAGATTCTAACACAGGTGGGTTGAGATGAGGGTGAAGGTGAGTTATAGGTTGAAAGGGATCAGTCCCAACTCGGCTAGGAACACACAACACATAGAACATACAAAGCTTCTAGCGGAGCAGTCCACTCGGATGCGGTAGTCACAACATACAAGGTAATATAACACGTACATCACTCATGGATTAGTTTGAACGAGTGCAATGGTTGTTACAACGAGGTTCATGTGAAAGGTTTGTCTGATGTCTGGCAGTGCAGTTGACACAGACGAGACAACATTAACAACATATACAACACAGTTCCATTAATAGATTATGCATTACAACAAATGAATCAGTTCAGATGTAGAACACAAGTTAAAGCAACATGCATTACAAGTGTTAAAGATCAGTCTTACAACATATATAATACATGTGTGAAAATGTGTTGGATCTTATTATATAAAGAAGTGTAATTTCCTATCATACAATACATCCATGTAAACCTGCGCCCCAATAGTGGAATGTTATAGCCACATTCGCTTACTCCTCCAAAGAGATGAACTAGCTCCATGCAGTGGAGAAGCCAAGGCACATTACAATAATGTCCAATCTCTTTCCAAGATAGTATTATCAGATGCTTGTTGACCAAAAGCCATTACAATGAGTTATGAGGGACTATTTATAGCAAAGGGTGGGGTGACCGTTGACATTCCCCTTTGTGACAGTTCAACTACCCTCATGAATCTTCACCTACTATATGACTGTTACATCCAACTATTGACACTTGACTTACACTTGACATGAATCAACATTACAATGCACATGTACTCATGTGAGGCAACATGGCTTGAGCAAGCCATGTAAGATATCATTGACACTCAGTCTGCCGTGATGAGACCAACTTTTTGACATGTTTGTGATGGTGAAGGTGGTGAGTTGATGCCAAGCTTGGTTGTCCCTGATGGTGTGCATGCACCTCATGGTGACATCTTGCAGAAGCGAACTCTTGCCTCCGTTGCAACTGGTGCATTGGTTCGGCCCCTTCATCCAACTCATCTACTAACATGCACATGGTCTTCTTGGGTGTGGCTGAACCGGCAACACACTGATGCATAATGTCCATGCTGATCTTCAAGAGTGTGCTGGTGGTCATGCACATCAACTTGCTAAAATACATGTTCAGCTTTAGTTGGACTTACTTCTTGTCTTCACCCCGGTGAGTGTGTTGAATGGGTTGGTTTGCATGCGTGTGCATATTGACATGCATGCTGCTGAATCCCTTGCATGCGATCACCTATTGGGCTGTGTTATATTCTTTCCATGACTAACCTATGTAGTGAACCGGGGGGTTAGAGGGGGGGTGGATCCCCCCGTTTGTTGCGCAGCGGGGGGGGGGGGGGTAGCCCCCCTCTAC
>APFE031130911.1:94070-107045 GCA_000404065.3 Pinus taeda
GATGATATGTTGTTGGTTGGAAATGACAAAGAAATTATCCAGGATTTGAAGACCCAATTGTCCTCCAAATTCGACATGAAATATCTCGATGCTGCAAACTATATTTTGGGCATGGAAATTAAAAGAGATCAGGCAAAGAGGAAGCTTTGGTTAATAAAATTTGGGTCCCTCCCCTTGGGCCTGGTCAAACCTGGCCGTTAGGGTCCTTTAACGGTTACTCAGGAAAATTTAGCTGTTGGAATGGCCTGCTGTCCCTATTTAAGTTATCGCTCGGATTGGATCTTCAACTTGTCCTGACGATGAACCACACTAGTTGGTTCAAAATGCGTCGACAATTGATTTATTATGTGATTTTGCCAAAATTATTCTCACATACCAAAGGAAGTATGTCGAGACAATACTGCAGAGGTTTAATATGCAGGATAGTAAACCGGTGAAGGTTCCTATTCCTGTAGGTGTGAGGTTATCTGCTGAACGATGTCCCAAGGCACAAGAAGAGGAAGAGGACATGTCCCATGTTCCATATGCAAGTGCAGTCGGTAGCTTGATGTATGCAATGGTCTGTACTAGACCAGATATTGCACATGCAGTGGGAGTATTGAGCAGGTTTATGTCAAAACCAGGAAAGGAGCATTAGATAACAGTGAAGCGACTTTTCAGGTATTTGCATGGCACTAGTGATTATGGTTTGTGCTACCAAGGAAGACCAGGATTGGATAGAGTGTTGGATATTCGTGTCTTTGTTGATGCAAACTGGGCTGGAGATCTGGATCAGAGAAGATCTACAAGTGGGTATGTGTTTAAACTATTTGGAGGTGCAGTCAGTTGGATGAGTAAGAAACAATCTGTAGTTGCACTATCAACTACAGAGGCAGAATACATGGAAACCACTCATGCAAGCAAGGAAGAAGTTTGGTTGTAGAGATTGTGTTCAAGTATGGGGTTAGTACAGGAAGCTATAAGGATATTCTGTGACAGCCAAAGTGCAATTTTCTTGGTAAAGAACCCTGCATATCATTCAAAGACAAAGCACATTGATGTTCAGTATCACTTTGTGAGGGATATGATAGAAGAGAAGAAGGTGTTGCTGGTAAAGGTGGACACTTTGAAGAATACTGAAGATGCATTGACAAAATCTATGAGCTCTGAGCGGTTCTCTTGGTGTAGAGAAACAATGGGCGTTGCAAGGCTGGATAAATGACTAAGCTCTCTTGTGGCCCCCTGTGGAAAGAAAACAACAAGTGGGAGAGTGTTGGGTTGTGTTATATTCTTTCCACATAGTTAACAGGGGGTTTGAGGGGTACCCATAACCCCACTTTATGGGGTCTGGGGAAACACCCCGGAAAATTTTGGTTTTGGACCCTATGTTAGGTTGGGTGGACCCACCTATGGTTTTGTGCATGATTTTCGCACATGTTTTTTGGACGTGATGGTTTTCGGTCCATGGTATTGGATGCTTCGGCATGTATAAATATGTATTGTAACATTGAAAGGAATATAATGAAAAATCAAGCTGGGTCCCGGTTTTGGGATCCAGTGGGAAATATCTGTGTATATGTGTTTTATGTGTTATGCTCTCGCATTTTTATTTTTCCCGTGATTTAGAATTCGTATGCAGGTAATTTCTGTACGAGGTTAATACCTACATCACCAACACTTCTCACCATGTTTGCTCCATATTAGCTGTTGGGATGGATCTTTAACTTGTGTGGGCGCAGTTTCATCTGTGAATGCACGTTGTGCCCACTGTTATTCCTGATCCTATTGCAACTCATTCATCTATCTATGAAGCTTCATGTTCTTCCTTGAGTTGCTGCTTCAGCACATGCAATTCCTTCTTTGTTCCATTACCTATCTTCACGTGATCTTCATGTCACGTTGTCACCTCATAGCCTGAGTCTCCAAAGTTACTTTCATCATCAGTGGATCTACTTGAGCTTGCAACTTTGTTCCGCCTCTGTGTTGTCAACAACCTTCCTCTTGCATTCATTGTATCCGCTGCATTCACTGCGTTTGCTGCATTCAGTATGCTACCTTCAGCTGCTGTTCATGATGCTACTTGTTGTGATGTTGTTGCTGTCATATCTTGATGTCCTTGTCTACGAACAACTTGATATCTTCGTGAGAAGGAAAGATCATAAACATCTAATCGGTTGCATCTCTGGGTGTGCTTTTGATGGTGTGTTTGACTCTACTCTCTTGGATAACCATTGTAGCTACACTACTGAGATGCAAATGAACACCTACAATACCTAGAGACATGGAAACACTCATGGCAAGCAATCTGTCAGTCGAAAACCAAAATGAACTTGAGAACTGACTGGTGACATACCTGTGTGACTGATCATGAAGGTTGAGCAATTTCGGCCGGGAGGTCAGGAGACCGACTGCCAAGACTACATAAGGCACAACCTGGGCTACTGGGAGAATGATTGACTGCTGGAACTGCGTAATGCATAGTCCAATCTGGATGCTAACTACTGGGATTGTGCAATGTGCAATCTCAATTGGAAATGGTTGCAGGCTCAGTGACTACATTGCGCAATTTTCTTGGCCAATAGTCACTATCCCTTAGGATTGCACAAAGAAGGCCAAGGGAACAACTACTGGGAATAAATGTGCATTTTTGGAGAGGAAGGTAGAGCCTTCCTTCTCAATATTGTGCTATGATGTCTGGTGAGGCAGAGTTTGGCCCAACGCTGCCTAGACTCGCTGACGGGAAACTAAAAGTGAATGTGAGTGTGAATGCATGATAATAATGAGTGTAAGCATAAGTGAATGATAATGCATGCAAATGGTGAATGAAATATTTAAAAAATGGAACGACATGCATGTGGGTGAGGCAAGTTGCCGAATCAACTACTGTTCGCGAAAAACAGTTTCATGCATGCGATAGTAGTGAGATGTTGACGAAAACTGAAACGGTGCTAGGAAAATCTAATATACATTTAAATGACAACTAACATTCAAAGAGATCGAGAAAACAATACTCATACAAGCGAAAACACAAAAGAGACAAAAATGCAACACAAGTCATGGGAAGCGGGCTTACCCCAAAACAACTGAGCTGAATGTGCCAGCTGCTCCTATATGTGATGTGGGATGTCAGAGTTGCAAGGCTAATGTGAGGAATGAGCTTTGTAGTGTCTAGTTGATGTGTTTAGATAACATCGAGGTTGTAACGCGCATGCCACAAATCTAGGGAAAGTGACATTTGGTGGGAGGTTTCTGAAATGATCCTTTATGTAACCGCCAACTGCTAAACATAGATCCCTGAAATAAGGGATTCCTTTGCATGCTGCCTTGTGAGAAGTAGCCTATGCATGCAAGTCAATTTTTCTCGATCCAAGAGGGAATCGATCAACTTAGCTGCACATGCAAGAGACTGCTCAACTACTTGAAGGAAATGCACATTTCTGTTTGGGAGCTGGGCTGGATGCCCAAGAGATTTGTGCAATTTCAGGGCAGAGTAGCTAACTACTGCCCAAATTTGCACAAATTCTGTGCTGAGCATCCTTGCTGGGGAAAATTGCGTAATTCTTGCTGGAAGTGTTGACTGGAAGAATTTCTCAATCTTGGAGCCTAGTAGGCTGCCAGATAGGATTGCATAATTTCTAGAGGGAAGGCTAGATGCCCTCCAGAAATGCATAATTTTCTTGGGGAAGTTGCTCAACCTGCAGCTGGACCAAGTCTGGGTGATCAGCCTATGAGGGGAGTGCATTGGGCTATGATCGACACACTGCCTTTGTGCAATAAAAACACTGAAGCTTGTGAACTTGATGAAGCAAGGCAAGATGTTGTGAAGGTTGGAAGGGAGGCTCTGAAACAAAGCTAGGGAAAATTTTTGGAGGGTGGTTGTAGCCACTACAACAGGCTGCAAACTAGAGTAACTAGTGAGTGTAAATCCTTCTACACCATCATTAACTAGGATCTCTCCTCTCACATGAGTTAAGCGCGAGGCAACATCAGAGTGTATGAGAAGGTACCCACCTTCGAGCACATTTTGGTGGAAATTATGTGTATTGGGGGATTCCGTTGGGAATTTTGGGGCTAAGTCAGGGAATCAGGTACCCTTCCCACATAGTGTGTTTCCCATGACTGTGCCCCCTAGAAGTGACAATGATTTTAAGGTAAAGAGTAATGGAAAAAAACTTATGAAAACATACACAAGGTGACTGGGATGGGATTCCGTAGTACATAAAGACATACAAACTTACTCCATATTTAGTTTGTTGGGAGGGTACTCATTTTCATGAGAGTGATTGCACCCTTCACACTGAGGTTCAAGTGAATCTCAAGAGAAATCATAATTGTCTATATCCCAACTGGGCCTTTTCTTGTAGTCTTTCGATACTGGGTTCCATCATCAACTAGTTTGAATATTGGAAGAGGTTTATTTGCTTGTTGTTCTCTTAAGTCTTTTTTTTTTGTTCAGGAGTGTGTTGTCTATCACTCAGACTATGCATAAATGAATTTTTGAAATATATAGAAATTACCATTTAATAAACCTGCGAAACATATATATTCCCCCATGGATACTACAGTACCTCACCAGTCTAAATTCTTGCGAGGCCTTCCCACACTTTCTGTGGAGGAATATACAAGTTGACTATATCCCCCCTTTACTCAGGGAATTCTGTCTCTAGTTTCAAACCCTGAATTGAACCTTACTCATCCAAAGCCTATCCTACTGGAGGATCCATTTACTAAAGGATTTGTACCTCCTTATAATCCTCCTCTCACTGATCCTCTTAGGCCAATATTTCTTTAGTCCACTCCGTTTCCTTCTGTGTCTTCACCAGTTTTCAATTTAAACATCTCGATGACTGCTAGTGAGTCATGGTTCTTTATGGACACCTTCACTCCACCTCCACCCAACCCAAACACACCAAATTTCACACTTATTGTCGTTTATCCCACTACACAGCCTATGGTTATTCCAAGAATCCCATCTACACCCACTTTGGGTGGTGCTTAGCAATTCATTGTTTCCATCGCTTCATCTCTTTTCGTTTAAGCTCCTAGTAGCTCGTCTCTCACCCCATTAGGCATTCCCAACTCGACAACCATGAACAACCCTTTCGGTTGGAATCCATTGCTTAACTCAACTACCCCTCCCTTACAAAGTGAGCAAAATATTTCTAGCATCTATCTACCTATTGGGAGCACTCTTACCCCCATGAAACCTTTAGTACAAGCAGGTCCTTCTTTGATTGATTCCTTTACTACTAGTGGTTATGTCATCGATGGTGATCATTTAAGAAATATATCTTATGTGCTCAATGATGTTCTGTTTCTTGGGCCTATTATATATCCTTGGGGCCTCCTAACTTATCCATTATTACCCACTTGGGTAAACTTCTATCCTAGGTGAAACCAATTTGTTGGTAGCTACGAAAATTCTGAAACCAAAATTTTATTGCAGCAACTGGAAATTATTCTCCTAATTATTAATTAAAATTTAACAATTTATGTACTATTTCCTACAACAAATACTGGAAAACTCACACTGCAACCTACACAATTAAAAATGTAGAAGAATAAACGCTAGAAGAAATGATAGCACATACACATAAATTTACATAGTTATTTTTGGACAAATTTCCCTAGAAAAACACAACTTGGGAAAACTAGTGCAACAGTGAGGGTTTATTTTATTATGCAACAGTGAAATCTGAGTACATCTATGGATGCCCAACTGGAAATTCAAACAAAAATAAATTATGAACAAAATACTGGAGGGAATTACCTTTCTCCCACAAAAAATCTCTGTCTAGACTTTCCTTATCAAAACTCGACCTCCTGGAGCACTACGCCAGCCTCTGTGCTACTTTGCATACCTGGCTGGATGAATTTCTCTGGAATGAGCTTAGATGAAGTATTTCTACCTTTAGAAGTTGATAAAATCATCTCTCTGTCCCTTTGAGACTCCTTCCCAGCCTTTGGAATTGAGAACGAATTTGCTTCTCTCCAAATCTAACTTCTTGACTAAAGCAACTACGTTGCCCCTCAACGCTGCCTCTCTGGGATAATTCGGCTCACTTGCTACTGCCTCTTCGGAACAAGAAACTATTTCTTTCTGATCATTATCTCTACCCCTCACTTACGGCTTCGATCTCACTGGCTCTCTCTTTGGAAACTGACTATTGCTACTCTAGAAATCGATCTGCTCATGAAATTGAATTGCTGAAGTGTATTTATCCAAGACCCATCGACTTCTTCTTATAATCCTCTGTTGAGACCTCAACGACCAAGATTAGATCTTAATCGATGCATAGGATTAACTTGAAGTCGATCTGTGTGAGTTTATAGAACATTCACACATTGACAAAATTAATTATGATTAATTATTCATATTCCCTAAGTTTATACTTAGGAAATATTTAAAAATTGACTAATAATATAACTAATTCATTTCTAGGAAAAATTTCCAGAAAATATTTCTATGTTTTGCATATCTCATGTATTCTAGCCTCTCTACAAAATTTTGTGTCTAGAACACATCCGATGCTACAAAAACTAATACTCCTTCTTAGTGAGGAATGTGTTATAGTGTTGTTGCCCCCTGTAGCAACACCATGTCTCTTCATCATCTCCTGTTACACTACTAATGTTTTGCCACTGCTTCCCATCAACTACTATGCAACTATGATATTTGACACATTTGTGCTACTTCTGACCCTGCTTCCAACACTACATCTGCACTGCAACTCCCTCTCCATCTGTTGTTGCTACAACTGCAACATCTGCAACCGAAAAGAATCATAAATACTGAATCAATTGTGATCAGTATGATGCATATGTCACTTGAGTCTTTGAATGCTGCTAGTATCTTTGCTGTCACTGAGGCATATGCACTGTTGCCGACTCTCCATTGTGCCACCTGCACTACTTCCAATTCTACATTGTGCTCCCCAACATATGACTGCAACTAGACTCTACATTTTTCACTTTGGAATCTAACCGCATATACTGCCACTGATCCATCCTGCTATTGAATACCGTGGGTCCTTATAGCAAGGTATTGATCCAAGAGGTGGACGTCTTGAAGGATCCTGCCCATCTATAGTTCTTTGGGGCTACAACACCATGTCACACCACTTCACTCCTCGGGGTATTTAAGCAAACATGGTGAAGTATTCCTCTAGCTTGGAGGAAAACCTATCGATCTCTGTTGATGCTACCTGCTGGTTCAACTTCTCCTATTTGTCCTTCTTCCTGAGAGGACACTGGGTACTGTATTGACTGATCTCACCGCATCTGAGGCACTTGACCTTTGAAAGGTCCTTCTTATTCTTTCACTTCTCCCCCTGTCCATGAGTGGGACCCTTTGATGCAAGTGCCATATTCTCCTCCTCCACCTACTTCTGTCTATTGTTAGTACCACTGATGGAGCTCTTTAGAAGAGCTTGCCTTAATTCCTCCTGCTGCAAGTCAGCCCACATCCTGTCCCACTCTAGTAGCTTGTCTTTGCCCAATATGATTTCAAAAAATACTTGCCACTCCTCAGCGACACTGTTGAGTGCCAATCTCACAAGGTCTATGGGTTAAGGCACTACCCCAACAAATGACAACTGATCTCGGACCTCCTGAATCCTTGTGAGGAAGGGGTCTATGCCTTCCCCCTTCTGCATTCAGATGAGCCTCAATTTATCCTCTAAGTACATCTTCCATTTCTTGGAAATTCCCTAGTACAATGTGGTGAGAGTCTCCCACATCTCTCTGACAACCCCTTTTCCTATTATGTGTGAAACAATGTGATCCGGAACACCATCAAGGATCAACCACTTCACCCGTGCCATCTCCTTTCTATACTCCTTTAGCTGATCTGCATCCTGGGGCAAAACTACCACTGCATCTATGTATGTCTTTAGGCCAAACTCATCCAGAAGGAAGGACATCCTTGCCTCCTAGATGACATGGTTGGAAGCACCATCCAACCTATCCTGATCTCGAAGCCCAATAGTGGCCATCTCAAACAATGTCTAAAATATCCTCTTGCCTTCTACTTAGTTGTTTCTTAGCTATTCACACTCCCTTCCAAAGTGATAAACTCTACACATAACGACTATTGATCTGCAAGGGAAATCAAACTTCTTGAGACTAGAAGTTCCTTGAGGAAACTTTTCCCTATGTGTGTACTCTTCTTCCACCTGACGCTAGCTCTGCTCTAGCAAAATGTTGCAAAAATACTGCATCCAAGTAGAGATCTGCTCTACGAAAATATTGGGCTACTCCCTCTGCCTTTGGAATCCCTCGATCTTGAGAGATATAATTTTCCTACCTCACACTCGGAAAAAGTGAATCTCCTCAAGAAATTCAATCTCTTGGCCAAGGTGACCGCGTTGCCTATGGGGTTTCGATCTGCTTCCCACACTAAACAAAAAAACTCCCTCTTCCTTCACTACTGAGCTCTCCGACTGATCATCTGCGCTCTGATACCATGTGAAAATTATGAAAGCGGAATCCTATTGCAGCAACTAGAAATTATTCTCCTAATTGTTAATTAAATTTAACAATTTATTTACTGTTTCCTACAACAAATACTATATAAATCACACTGCAAACTAAACAAATAAAAATGTGGAAGAATAAATGATGGAATAATTTCTAGCACACACACATAAATTTAAACATTTATTTTTGGACAAATGTCCCCGAAAAGGCCCAACTTGGGAAAACTGGTGCAATAGTGAGGTTTATTTTATTATGCAACAGTGAAATCTGAGTACATCTATGGATGCCCAAACAGAAATCCAAAAAACAAGAAAATATGAGCAAAATACAGAAGGGAATTATCCTTCTCCCACATGCAATCCATGACTAGACTTTCCCTATCAAAACTCGATCTCCTGGAGCACCACGTCAACCTTTACGCTGTTATGCGTAGCTGGATGGAGGAATTGCTCTGAACTGAGTTCAGATGAAGTCGTTCTACCTCTGGAAGTTGAGAAAATTATTTCTTTGGCCCTCTAGGACTCCTTCCCAGCCTCTGGAATCGAGAATGATTTTTCTTCTCTCAAAATTGAACTGCCTGACTGAAGTAACTGCACTACCCCTCAGTGTTGCCTCTCTGGGCTAATTTAGCTCACTTGTTGCTGTCTCTCCGAATCAAGACAATATTTCCTCTGGATCACTGTCTCTACCCATCACTTACTGCTTCGATCTCACTGGCTCTCTCTTGGACAACTGATTGCTGCTACTTTGGAAATCGATCTTCTCATTAAATCGAACTACTAAAGTGTATTTCTCCAATTGCCATCGACTTCTTCTTATAATCCTCTGTCGAGACTTCAACAACCAAGATTAGATCTTAATCGATGGATAAGATTAAATTGAAGTCGATCCATGTGAGTTTCTATAACATTCACACCTTAACTTAATTAATTCTAATTAATTAGTCATATTATATTTAAAAACTGACTAATAATATAATTAATTCATTTCTATGCAGAATTTCCAGAAACTATTTCTAGGTTTTGGAGATCTCATGTATTCTAGCCTCTCCACAAAATTTCATGGTTAGAACACATCCGATGCTACATAAACTAACAATATATTTCCTCAGGCTAGGGGCATTGCTTATGGTCCATCAATATATTTGATCCCACCACCACCTCAAGGAAATTTCTATCCTTCACAACCCATGTATTTTGCTGGAAACCCTGATGGGAGGACCTCTTGGTCCCTCTAGTCACCTGACTCTTCCATAGTTTGATCTAGTGACACCTAATCTATTGTCATTCTTGACTACCCTTGATGTACTATATCTATACAAGTTGACCAATGATCCCATCAATCATAACTTGATTTTTCCTATGATATCGCATAAGATTCCTGTATACATTCCTAAGTTTAAGGGAAAACAGGGAGATGATTTGGCTACACATGTCACCACTTACCACCTTTGGTGTATTTCTAAATCAATGATTGACGATAGTATCCAACTTCGACTCTTCCCATGCACCCTGATTGACAAAAGATCCAAATGGTACATTGATCTAACTCAAGTTTCTATTAATAACTTTAATACCCTTGCTATGGATTTTTTAAAGAATTCTAACTGTTGATCTGTTATGAAGCCAAAACTAAAGTCTTCACTACCTTATGCCAGAACACTTCTACCCACATCTTTTATCACATCCATGAATGGTGATGAAGGCGAAGGTTATTAAAGGACCCTATTCTAGATTACTTACTAGATGATTAGTTTTATAAGTCTCTCCTACCTCCTATTGCGAAGGACATTTCCTTGTCTGAATTCATTGCTGAAGACCAAGTCATTTATCACGCCCAACACTTAGATCTCATTTATTCTTAGTTGGGTACACTTTATTACCTTATCCCTAATTCTTCTTTTACTTCCAATACTCCCGTTACCCTACAACCTGGTCCTCACCTCGACGACCTCATTGGTATTGCCTTTGGGACCGCTAGCAAACAATTGAGCAAACAATCTGGTTAGTTATCTATCACTACTACCCCCAGCTCAACTGCATCTGCTCATACTACTACTCCCCAATCCATTGTGATTAAATATATGTAGTCTACATAAAAACTTGACGAAAAGAAAAAAATAAGAATAAGAAAAAGACTTCTCCTTTTGAGGAACAACACCTGCTCAGAACACTCAAGTAAAAAAATCCCCTACTACTACTAAATATGACACATGGAAAGAGAAAACTATGAAGTTTCCTTGTAAGATTTGCTTTGAGGACCATTTAACCTATAAATGTCCTCAACTTTAAGAGTGCATTGATTTCCTTGCACAAAAGGACACTTCTTGGACTCTTGTTGTCCTAAAAAACCCTTTCCCTTCCCATCATCAACAATAACAACAACAACAACAACATCTAGTTGAAAATCCACCTCCCCCTCCATATGGGGGTAATGGAGGTCCCCATCCCCCTTCTCCAGGAGAAGGATCTTCTACCATCTACGCCCTTCATCAGATGATTAGTTTACAAATGTGAGCCATAAACTATGGTAACCTTGTCCTAGACACCTTTGGATACCCCGTCGACCTCCACTCTACCTCCACCGAACGATATTCATATCAAGAGACCTGTTTCTGACCATGTTATTCACCTTCCCCAAAGGGGTTCTTTGTCAAACTATGCATAATCCGACTACCTTCACTACTAAAAACAACAATATTGTAAAAGATCTCTCGCAGGCGCCTTGTGTTATGTCTGCTCTTGAAGTCTTATAAAGTTTTCCAACGCAATGTAAAGCTTTGCTCTCAGATATAGGTGGGGTCGACCCCTTGGATTTCAATATAGTCGTCTTCGACATGGATAAGAGTACATCTTACCTCTCACACCAACTTGCACTTAAAGTGCAGGTTCAAGTGAAAGGAAATGCTATTCACTGTACTGTCATTGATGAAGGTGCATTCACTTGTGTAATGATTACTTCTTGTTGGGTCACCCTGGGTTCACCCACACTTGCTCCACCATAAAATTCATTGAAATATTTTAATGGCCATAATTTCATTCCTAAGGGATATCTCTCTGCTTATACCATTACTCTTGGCGGGAAGACTGTTTTGGTTGATATTGAATATGTTGATAGTCCACTCGATTACAATCTTTTGTTGGGCACAATTGGACTTATGCCATGAAAGCCATTGTCTTGTTGGTTTTCTGACTCATCTCCTTTCGTCACCAATGAAAAATTGTGACTCTGGACCACTCTCCTTCTACACCCTAAACTTTCAACCGTTACCCTCTAGCGCCCATGAAAAGAATGTTGGCTTGAAATGTCTCAAAATAGGCCCAAAATTAAAGAGTACAATTAGGGACTAATTCCCCTTCTTAGCCATGCATATATATATAATTATATATATATATAATCATATAATATTATTTAGTATATATTATTATTGCCCAAAATTAAAAGAGTGAATAATTAGGCGGACTAAATCTCCCTTCTGAGAATATATATATATAATTATATTATAATATTATATTAATGCCCAAATTATAAAGATATACCATTAGGGGCACCTAATTCCCTTCTGAGAATATATAATATATATAATATATATATAATAATATAATCATATATATATATATATATATAATAATTGCTGAAATAATGAATAACTAACTAATAATTAGTGTTGAAGAGTCATGTCTCTAAGGACACGACCATTCGTGGAAAATAACTCATACTCAAGTAAATAACATTTTACCATAAGTTATTACCCACCATAATTTAAACAAGTATTTGCTTAAAAGATAGGATAAAGAAAAATAAGTAAATAAATATACTTACAAGGAGTTACTTCCCACCATTATTTATAGGTTCTTCAACACTTCAACAAATCTGGGTAAAAATACAGACGTGCAAACTTACTAGAATTTAATTTACAAAGATATGTGATCCAATTTACGAAGATACATGTCCCTTGGTTATCTTGAGTATAAAATTCACTTGAAACTTTTCGTTTTTACACAATTCACTTATCATCTCATATATTCTTGTACTTATTATTTATGTTATATCTACAATTACTATCAATGATGATATAAAATGAATAACATAGTTATCATTCAAACGAGAAAATGACCTAGTACCCGTTTTTTTGAGGTAGCAAAAAATCACTCGATTTTGAAAAATGGTGATTAAGAATACACCTTTTTTTGGAGCATATTTTTGCCACTTTAATTTTTTTTATGTATCAAGTATGAATAATTTTTTTAAATGTTAGTGATTTTCATGCTGAATTTGAAAAGTGTTGATGCAACATCAACACATTTTTTTAGAGGGCTTATTTTTGACACTTCAAATTTTTTTATGTATCTAGTGTGAACATTTTTTTTGTTAGTGATTTTCATCTTGATTTTGAAAAGTGCTGATGAGCATCAACCCTTTTTGTTTAAATAGCTTAGTTTTTACACTTGAATTTTTCTAATGAATTAAGTGTAGATATTTTTTTTAAATGTTGGTGATTTTCATATTAGTAATAGA
>APFE031130911.1:108679-136195 GCA_000404065.3 Pinus taeda
AACTTTTTTAAGTCATAAATTTTTTCCATAATGTCATGCTTGAAATATTTGAAAATTTAAGATTGTTTTGTAGTCATAATCTTTGGTTTTAATTCCATGGTTGAAAAATTGTCAAGATTTTAATGTTTTTCTATGTCGTGATATTTTATCTTTAATGTTATGGTTGCAAATAGTTATAAATATTTTTTCTTAGCACCATGCTTGAAAATAGTTGGAATTTTAAGGCTTTCAAAGAAGTGATATTTTAAATTTAATGTCATCCTTAAAAATTGTTGATATTTTAAGGCTTTTCAAAGACTTGACATTCTATTGTTAATATCATGCTTGAAAATTGTTGGAAACTAAAGTTTTTTAGTGTCATGAAATTTTATTTTTAACGTCATTATTAAAAAACGTTGAAAATGTACCCTGAAAAAAAAGACGTTATTCCGGCATCAACACTTTTCGATTTCAAGGTGTTTTTTGCACCAAACAAAATGACTTTTATTGGTTTTTACTATTATTTTTAAAAAATATTGAAAATTTGCTCTGGAAAAAAAAATGGTGATGCATAATCAACTCTTTTTATTTTTGGGTTGTTTTTTCATGTTTTTTTTTGGATTTTCAGGCTCGAGTACCTGTTTTGAGGTAATAGTTCCCGTTTGATCGGTAACTATGTTGAACGCTACTGAAGTTTTAATGTCATTTCTATTGGTATATGAAGTAAAGTTTCTATTGGGCTAATAAGGCATTGACGTAATTATTTTAAGCATAGAACATACCATAAAATTTAACATGGTATTAGAGCCCAGGTGAAGACAAGCTCTATGAATACGAGAAGTAATCATTGTTGAATAATTGCTGCTGTTGAACAAATATTTGTTGGAACAAGTCTCCATGGTTACTCACTGTTATTTCAAGACAAAGAATAAGCTCAATGACAAATAAGATTATCATGCCTGGAAGATGACTCTTGATTTGACCTTTGAGGAACATGAAGTGTTGAATTATGTGCAAGGGAAAGTGGTGGAACCTCATTCAAATGCACCTGTTGCTGCTAGAATGAAGTATATAAAAGGAGAGGTTAAAGCTAATAAAATCTTAGTTGACTACATTCAAAAGCATTTAATCTCTTATATTTCTGATTTGGGAACTTTCAAGAAAATGTATGATAAGTTGATAGGGATGTTCAAAATAAAAAATGCAAATCAAATTCTCTTCTCAAGAACAAGTTGAATGATATCAAAATCAACAAAGGGGAGTCTATACAAGCATATTTCATGAGAATGAATCAAGTAAAGAATGATTTTCTATCTATTGGATACGTTACTGCTGATAGGGAACTCACCCTTATTACACTTGGAGGTCTTACAAGGCCATGGGAAACATTTGTGACCACCATTCTCAACAATGACAGGATACCTAGTTTGATGAGCTATTGGCTAGATGCACTCAAGAGGAAATAAGGATAATGGAAAGATATAAATCTGTTAATGGAAGTGAACCTATTACTTTCCCTACACATTCTAAAAGGAGAAATGATGTTGGTCCATCAAACTCAAGAAGGCCAGGTTTTAGATCTAAGAAGGGATTCCAAGGAAAAGGAAGTTGCTTCAATTGCAACAAGTTTCGCCATTATGCTAGAGAATGTCCTCACAAGAGCCAGAGTCCTCACTGATCCACCATTCTATCATCGAGTCAATATTATCTGTGAGTAACCGAGGAGCTATTCGTTTCAGTCGGGTACTGGGCTAATAGTTCTATACCTAGGAGTTTAGCTTCCCCTAGTGTGACAGATCTGCCTCTTCGCCACCAGTTTCCAGGACCAGGAAAAGGTAACTAGTCGCGGGTGTAAGGCCTGGTGTACCTAATGAAGTCGTTGATCCTATGGGACAGCGACAAAAATCAAGAAGTTTGGCCATTATGCTAGAGAATGTCCTCACAATAAGAATCCTCCATGGGAAAACAACAACAATCAAAGAAACAACAAGTATAACTACAAAGAAAAATGGAATGCTCCTGCTGCTTGAGTAGGAAATAATGTTGTTTAAAAACAAGATGAGTATTATCTCATTTATGATTTATCTACTACCACTCCTCCAGACACCTTGGATCAATGGTTAATTGATTTTGGAGCCACAAGGAATTTCACTGGATATAAGGAGGTTCTCTCAAATTTAGTTGAGAGAAAGACTAATATAAATATTATTCTTGGCGATATTTCCACCTACATTGTGAAAGAAATAGGAACTGTTACTCTTCACTTGAAATATGGTAAAAACATACATATTCAAGATGTTTTGTATGTGCCCACTTTGAAGAAGAATTTGGTATCCATTTATGCAATGGCAGACAAAGGTTTCATGGTAGCTTTCACTGATGGAAAGGTATGTGCATGGAATAAGAAATTTAGAGATGCTTTTACTCTTAGGTTTAGGGTTGATGGTCTTTATCATGTTGGTGGAAGTCTGTTGGGAGATTTGGAAAATGACACCTCTATTCATTGTGAGCTATGGCATCAGAGATTTTATCATTTACATTACAAAGCCTTACTGAGTGTAAGGAAGATGGTCACATGGATGCCCAAATTTCATATGAATCATGAAGGAGTTATTCAAGGTTGTGCAACATGAAAACATATAATGGGGCCATTCCATTTTAGTGAGAGAAAGACAACTAATATTATTCAATTTATCCATTCTAACATGGTTTCTCCTTTTCCCATGACTTCATTGGGAGGATACTTATACTATGTGATATTTGTGAATGAATTCTCCCACAAAACTTGGATTTGTTTCTTGAAGAATAAGGATGAATAATTTAGATGGTTTCGCTCTTTCAAAGCATTGGTGGAGAATCATATAGGAAAGAAGATCAAGCCATTGAGAACTAATAATGGAAGCAAATATGAAACTAATGAATTCAATGATTTTTTCAAAGAGTCATGTATTAAGAGGGAGCTCACTATTCCATGCAATCCACAACAAAATGGAGATTCCAAGAGAAAGAATCGTACAATTATGGAAGCCATCTGTGCCATGATTCATGATCAAGGCCTATCGAAGTTTGTACGGGGAGAAGCTATGAACACTATTGTGTACGTTCAAAATAAGAGTTCTCATCAAAGCTTGGATTTCAAGACACCTGAAGAAATCTTCACTGGTAAGAAACCTGATGTTGCACATTTTAGAATCTTTGGTTGTCCTATATATTTTCATGTACCAAAAGAGAAAATGAACAAGTTGGAAACCTTTGGGAAGAAAGGTGTATTTTTTGGATATAATGAAGATTCAAATGCATATTGAATTCATGTACTTGGTTAGAGAAATGTAGTAGTAAGTAGAGATGTTACCTTGGATGAAGACTTTGCCCTCGAAAAAGCAAGGGATCTCCCCATCACAAGGAAGGATGATGATGCTGCTAAAATTCAAGAAGAACCTCCAATGGATGAACCTATGCCCGATGTTGATGGCTCAATGGATTCACTTGATCCACCTCCTTGTGATCCATCTATCTCAAATAAAATACCACTATGGTTTTGAGATACACTTCAAGATGCAGAAAATCATGTTGCCCCAAGAGGAAATTTTCAAGAAAGTAAGAAGCCTACCAAGTATCAAGGATACTTGGCTTCCATGAGTACTATCATTCAAAATGAACCTTACACTTTCAAAGAAGATGTGAAGCACTAGGTATGAAAAGGTGCTATGGCTGAAGAATATGAGTCAATCATGAAGAACAATGTCTGGGAAGTGGTGCCTAGACCCAAGGACAAGTTAATAGTCACTTTGAAATGGGTATACAAGATTAAAATTGGGACTAATAGATGTGTTGAGAAATACAAGGCAAGGTTCTAGCTCGTGGCTTCTCACAATAGAGAGGAACCGACTACGATGATATTTTTGCTCCAGTTTCATGATAGACCATTATACAATCCATAGTTTCTCTTGTTGCAAATCAAGGATGGAGCCTAAAATAAAATGGATGTCAAGACCACTGTAACAAACTCTCCTAACATTTACCTTATTTTACAAGCTCCTAGGGTAAATGTGAGGATAAGTGCTACTATGACATGACCCAACTTCCAAGTTCTAGTCATGGAAATGGGGCCTACAATCTGACCAAAGATAAAATCCCTTAGAGAGCACAAACCACTCAAGAGGCTACAAACCACCCCAGGCCCCAAGATCACAAAACTGAACCAAGATTGGATGCCTCAGAATTTCATCACCATACTTTGAGGAATTCTCCTATCTCCATCCACCCATCAAGGGATTCCCAAAGAAAACCATCTCCACCCTCAACCTTTGGAATTTTCTTGAGACCATCTCACATAGTTCTAAACTTTTTGGAAATCCAAAGTTCAAGAATGAATCCCATCACACCATTACTATCTAGGGAATGGCAAGGTAAGGCTAAAACAACTATCAAACTAGACAAAACCAATTCCAATGACAACAAATGAACCAAATAAACAAATGCATGTTCCGTGCATTCACACCTCAGCTAGGAAATCACACATGCAACTTGTTACCTACAAAATCATCCTACTGAACCTACCTATCCAACCTTCTCCTTGCTTTCCTTCACTTTCCTTTCCTTGTCCTTTTCCTTCCTTGGATTTCCTTTGCTTGTCTTTGCTTTCTTGCTCTCTCTCCTCTTGGAGTTCTCTCTTTCTCTTTCTCACTTGACCCAAGCTAAAACTGACAAAATATATGAACTATTTCTTTGATGCCTTTTTATCATTGATGTCTCCTTTTTCTTCATTTTCCTTCAATTTCCCTTTAATTTCCTTAACATGAAAATACATGTCTCTTCACCTTCCTTTTTTTTTTCCCATTTTCCTTTATTTTCATAATTAAATGCCAATTATTTCCTCTTTTCCTTTTCCAATTTACATAGCCATAAATAAACCAAAAGCGATGCCCACTATAGTGCTTTCACAACATTCAACTTGGTATACGTGTCCCATGACCTTGTTCTTATTTTTCCTTTATTATCCTTTATTACATGAAAATTTAACCTGGGGTTGTTACAAACCCCTCCCCCTTAAGGGAGCACCGTCCTTGGTGTTCTCTGACACCTATGACCAGAAAATCACTGAAAACAAAACATACTATCCATGGAGCTTGATAACACAACTCATTACGGTATTTACAACCCTATATATATATATATATATATATATATATATATAATATATATATATATATATATATATATATATATATATATATATATATATATATATATATATATATATATATATATCATCTTCTTAAACCAACAAATAATGAAAAATACAAATCCCGCATATGATCAACCATCTCCCATGTAGCTTCATTGAATTCTCCTTCTGGATCTACCTATAATACATACCAATCAATCACATGATCAACATCCTGGACATATCTCTTAAGCAATGGGACATGGGAAACATCATGGAATTTCACTATTGGAAACAATGCAAGTCTGTAGGCCATTGGAACTTAATAACATGCATTTCTTGTTCCATCTCAACCAAGATATCTGGTCTAATTAGCACCATGTTCACTGGATCACTCGAAATGATAGGAGTATTACAACTCCGCTCGTAGAGAGCCTCAAATGGACTCATCCTCAAGTATTTCTCATACCCATTGTTATATGCAAACTCCACTAGTGGAAGATACTCCTCCAACTTTTGCTGCTGATGCATAACACACATCCTCAACATGTCCTCAAGAATCATGTTAACCCTCTCTGTTTGTCCATCTATCTATGGATGATAAGATGTATTGAAAGCCAACTCTGTCCCCAAACCTACAAAGAACTACTTACAAAAACCTGGAAGTGAACTTTTCATATATGTCCGATATGATCTTCTTGGGAACACCATGTAATGTCACTATGTCACTATCTCCCTGATGAATATTTGAGCTACCTCACTAGATGAATTAATAGACTTCACTACGATTAAGTGAGATACCTTACTTAACTTGTCAAACACAACCATGATGGAATAATATTGCTTCAATTTCCTCGATAAACCTATAATGAATTCCATGGAAATGACCTCCCATGTCCATTCTTGAATTAGAATAGGCTGCAATAAACTAGTAGGGTACTTACACTATGCTTTTACTTGCTGACTGTCCAAACATCTAGCAGCAATCTCAACCACCTCTTTCTTCAATTTTGACCAACGATAGGAATTCTTAACTACTGTAAAAGTCTTCTGATATCCCCGGTGACCTGAATACATCTTGACATGAAACTGCCTCAAGATAATCTTCTTGAGCTCACTGTTATCCAACACATAAATCTTGTTCGTGATTGACACTCCTAATCCCTATCACCTTCACCCTACTGTTGCAACCTGTGCTTCATTTGATGGTACCTGTCATCATGCTTCCCTATCTGCAGGATCCACTAGACTTGCAAATCTTCCCCATAAGATCTCACAACTGAAATGTGGTTCACTTGCACTCTTCGATTAAGAGCAACCACAACCCTGCTCTCCTTGCCCTTGATGTATCTGATCTCAAATTCAAACTTATTGAGGGTAGCCAAATATCTAGCTTTCCTAGCATTCAGATTGGGTTGTTCAAAAAAGTACCTCAGTCCACTGGCATTCAAATTGGGTTGGTCAAACAAGTACCTCAGTCCACTATGGTCACTCATTAGAATGAACCTCTTGCCAAGAAGATAATGCCTCCACGTCTTCAAGGAATTAATGATAACTTCCAACTCAATATCATGAGTCACATAGTTATGCTCATGCTCATTCAACTTCCATGACTCATAGTGATCAGAATCTAGATTAGGGTAAAGAAATAGGTCAAAATTAAAAGTTCTCAAATTGGCTCAAAACCTGTACGTCTGCGTCTGTCTTGTCAAGACAATTGCAATGCAATTCATTTCACTGAAAACTAAGTCCGAATAAAGGAGAAAAGGCCAGTTGTTAGTTTTCCTAAACAACTAAAAAAATTACAGAACATGATAAAATGATGACATGAGAGTACAATCAGCATGATGGGAATCTTCTTCAGTTTTCATCCAATGAGGTGTGACAAGTGTCACTTCAGGATTCACCTATTTGCTTGTGTGAAGGTGAAATTGCCCAATGTCCTCCAAGGTGGAAATTATTGGTTTATGATGAAATATATGTGGAAATTGTATATATCATATATATATATATATATATATATATATATATATATATATATCAATCCGCATTAATCCAAACCATATTTCCAAACTTCATCAATCCACATATATATAAATCCGAAGTATGGTTCAAATCTGAATTAACCATGGCCCAAAGGTTTCACATATAAATATTCGGTGGCAAAAATGTGTAAGGGATGGGCGGAAGGCGGGTTGAACCCACGACCTCCCCCTCCCAACTCCAAAGCTTTGTCAATGAACCACTGATTGATACATTGAAAGGGAGGCCCACGTTATTGTATTTAATATGACCGTAAATCCGACGGCGGGAGAGGAGGGAGCCAACCTTGGCGGCCAACCCCCTCTCCATACAATTGCACTTCAAAAAACCGTGGTCCAGCGGTAAGGTTAAGCACGATTAATGCCATTAATTCAGGATTAATGTTAATTAATTCGTAATTAAAGTTAGCGGCGGTTTCAGAGGAGTGCCAAATTTGACAGGAATGCCAATTTTGGCAGTGCTAACTAGAGTCTTCTCTAGATTTAGTGTGGTTTCCTAGGGAAAAATTGAATGAAGCATATCTTGCTAAATTTTCGACCAATTTTGAAAAAATGAATAATCATTCCTAGATGATTTTGACGTTATGAACTCATTGGTGTAGGTTACAGAGGCAAAGAAGAAATTATGTGCATGATATGCCCATGTTGAAGTTAAAGAAACCTAGGGCCACCGGTGGAGGAGGTCCATCACAGATTAGCCAGAGTCAATTTCCAGAGATCTAATAGTCATTTTTAGGGTTTTTGGGTCTTATGAACCCAATGGTATAGTTTTCAAAGCCATTGGAGTGTATAAGATGCTTGTAATCATACATTGACCAATAATTCCAAAGAGGGCCTAGCCATTGATGGAGGTCCTAGGAGATGTAGCCCAGTACTGGAGGGTGAACTCCTTGATCAATTATGTGTTGTCAGTTTTTTGCGTATGATGTCTGCAATTTTATTTGCTGTTCATTTTATTTAAGCAACTAATTAGATTATAATTTTCTCATACATGACACATAAAAGACATATAACTTGACACATAAACCTCTTGCATAACTGGGTAAATCTGACAAATCAAAATATGTTTTAACTGATGAGGGAGCTTGCATAGAAATTACAAGTTTTCCCAAGAATTCAGTTCACATAGCATATCACATGTCTTTCCTGCATTAGGACTCCACCAAGTCCTTTCTTGGAAGCATATGTATAAAATACAAACTCCTTATCAAGATCTGCAATCTTCAAGACTAGATCATTTGTAAGAAAATGATTCAACTACTCAAAACTAGTTGCATACTCCTCAATCCGTTCAAGCTTATTTCCTTTCCTCTGCAAATATGTCATCAAATAGGAAATCCGTGAGAAGTTCCTAATGAGCCTCCTATATAACCTATTAATCCCATGAATGATATGACCTCATCCATATTCCTAGGAGTTGGCCATTCCATGATTGATATGATCTTTTTCAGGTCCAGAGCTATACCTTCCTTGGAAACAACATGCCCCAAGTAATTAACTTCAGTATGAAAGAAACTGCACTCACTGAGCTTGGCATACAATTGATTCTCTCTCAACAATGTCAATACCACTTCCAAGTGCTCTGCATGCTCTTCCTCATTCTTAGAATATATCAATATATCATTAGTGAACACTATTACAAACTTGTCTAGATAAGGACACAACACGCTATTCATCAAACACATGAAATTAGTTGGATCATTAGTAAGACGAAACAGAACCACCAAAAACTCATAGTGCCCATACATGGTACGAATGAAGTGTTGTAATTGTATTCTTCTTTGATTCACACATGATGATATCCTGATTTCAAGTCAACATTTTAGAATACTGCTACTCCCTTCAATTGATCAAACAAGTCATTGGTCTGCGACAATGGATACCTATTCTTGATTGTCACCTTTTTTAACTGCATTTAGTCAATGAAAAACTTGAGAGTACCATATTTTTTCTTTACAAACAATATTGGTGCATCTTGAGCTGACACACTTGGCCTTTTGTATCCCTTACCAGGAATTTCCTTAAGCTACAATTTCAGTTCCACCAACTTTGGAGTGCTCATCCTGTAAGGTTCCTTCGATGTTGGTGCTACTCCTGGCACCAAATCAATAAAGAAATCCACTTCCCTATGAGGGAATAACTCTAAAATCTCTGTAGGAACACATCCTGAACTACTACAAAACAAGACACCTCTTCAAGACTTCATCATCCTCAACATCCTTCCCTTTGTCATTGGAAATATGCACTACAAATAATACACACTCTTTCCTGCAATTGTGCTTTGCTTGCATAGTTGTAGCAATTCTCATTGATGTAGGCTTCTTCTTTCCCTACAAGATTCTCTTTTCTCCATCATCATCCAAGCACTCAATACGCTTCTCATAAAAATCTACCTTAGTCTTGTGATTAAAAAACCAATCCATACCTGAAAGCATACTATATGAACCCAATGAAATAACATTTAGATGTGCTAATGTATGCATACCATTCAACTCAAATGCACAAGCTCTCACCCAATGATGAACTCTTTTCTTAGTAACTATAGCCAACTGCACCAACCAAGAATCTACATGCACTTATTTATTCAAGCCACACTTATCCACCACATTAAGACTAACCAAACTATAATGATATCCAAGATTAATCAAAACAAAGAATCGATCACAGAGCTTACCTTCCATCTCAATAATTTATGCCTAATGATCCACCTACCTGTTATTAAGTGTTGCATAAATCCGAGGAATGCTATGACCAACATACCCAACTATCAATGCCTCTTGAGCACTATATATCTGAGATATTCCACCCTGGTACAATGGACAATCCTTCTTGTGATGGTCCTTGCCACAAATCCAACACTGCAATGGTTCTCTGCCACTTCCTTTATTCTATTGGTCTCCAGGCTGAGGTCCATGTCCCTTCTCCACTACACTGAACTTCTTGTAAGGAGACACATTTTATTTCTCACCTACATCTTGAGGTATTATCTGATTCTGAGGCCATTTTCCTTTAGTGTTATCATTCCCTTTACAATCACGTTTAGGATCACACTTACACTTCAATTATTCATAATAATGATTCAATTTCACAATGACTTCCTCCAATGACTGAGGCTCATCATACTCAATCAGATCCTTGAATGCTAATGGTAGTCCACTAAGGAACCTTTGAACCTTCATATTCTCATCCTTGAGATAATGAACATACCTAAATATATCTAGAAACTTAGTTGTGCACTCTTCATCTATCATAGATCCCATCTTCAACTCATATAACTCCAAAAATAACCATCATAGTATCTCTCAGACAAGTAATTCTTTGAGAAGAGTCTTTTAAACTCATGCCAACTCAACTCTTATACCTTGATTCCTTTGACACGCTTCACGTATTCCCACCAGATATCTTCTTTTCCTTTGAGACTGAAAATAGCTATATTAAATTTCATAATCTATGTGTAATCATGCAATTTGAAGAACTTATGCATACCAAGAAGCCATGCTTATGCATATTTTAGTTTCTTCATTTCTCCAACAAATGTAGGAGGCTTGGCTTTCTTGAACTCATTTGGTAAGTATTGCCTCTCACTCCTCTTACAAGGATGATGGTGTTGATGACCATTATGTCTCTCTGAACCAGAACTAGAAGAAATTCCACAACGACCACCTCTCCTATAAGGTGAATCCAACCATCTACCACCTCTAACTGTGTCATCCTTGTCCAACCAATATCCTGATCGAGACTTGCTACAATATGACCCATCAGACCCCTCCTCTTGTCCATAGCTAATCCTTGGTTTTCCCCGTCTCTGCAAATCTAACAGGCTTTGAAGGATCACTGCATTAACCTCAACTTTCTTTTCTTGAGCTTTGGAAATACTTTCTCGCGACTCAATTATCCTGTCATTATCCACCTTGCAAATTCTAATTTCTTCCTTCAAGCTTATCAATGTATCTATTAGATTAGGAGAGTACTCATCTCCTTCTTGCTCATCTAATCTATAAGGAGAGTCACATGAACTGTAATTCACCATTTTTCTTGTCATTTATGATCTTCTTCTTCCTACAAACATACCATGTTATATAAACCAAACATAGACATAATAAAAATCATACCTTAGTGAAGTTCAGGAGAGGATATCTCATCTACACAAATCAATTCAGATTAGCACGATATACATGTATATATATAATGATATCAACCTATCAAAATCTCACATCATGCATGAAAACCCAAATTGTAAGACCGACAATATACATGACAACCATAGCCACTATGATGCATGCACAACAAACACATTAACAACTAACATGCAAGCATAGCAATCACATCTAGCCCATATAGTCTAATTATTTGACTTGGAAGCTTTTATACCAATTTGCAACCACCCCTCCCACATTTACTCGCTTTTATAAGCTCCCAGGGTAAATGTGAGGATGAGTGCTAATATGGCATGAAACAACCTCCAAGTTCTAGTTACAGAAGTGGGGCCTACAATCAGACCATAAAATAACATCCCTCATAGACCACGTAGCACTTAGGAGGCTGCAAACGACCCCAAGTGGTCAATACCTGAGCTATAAACCTTTTCACTGACCTAAGTCCGTAGCCACACCCTTAACATAACCTGCATGCAGTTGTGAGGCTATAAACATATATCTGATCTTAAATATTGAATTTCATCTTAGAATCACCAAGAAGGTCTAATACCCTCTCAAATAGTTGCAACAACACTTGTTACCCCATGCATGCATCAACCATTCAAATACTTATCAAACTGTGAATAAGAACCATAGCTAAGGAACATCAAAGAACCATGCTTATAACCAACATATAACCATAATATTAACCATGACAATCATCCAATCAAAATAATAACAAGTACAAGTGCTCATATATAACAATAGGAAAATATCTCTTATTAACATATGGAAATTCCAACCAACTCAGGGACTTCCACGTACCACTGACCATAGATTGGGATGAACCAAATATTTCTTTCATCCAATCACCCCCATGCCATATTACAAGCATGAATGTGAGATATCATGGGATAAACCAAGACATAATCAACCAAAGACTCTAGAGGTTAAACCACCTCCACCCTCAAGCTAATGTGGTCTCACCTAAACTGGTCTCGAGATCACAAAACCAAACCGAGTTTGGATGCCTCAGAATTTCTTCACCATACCTTGATGAATTTTCCTATCTTCACCTAACTATCAAGGGATTCCCAAAGAAAACCATCTCCACATCCAACCCTTGGGAATTTTCCTATGACCACCTCACACAGTTCCAAACCTCCCGAAAATCCAAATTTCAACCAAGAATGAATCCCATCACACCATGGTTATCCAGGAAATGGAAAGGTATGGCTAAAACCATTGTCAAACTAGGAAAAACCCTTGCTAATGAAAACAAATGAACCAAATCAAAAAGTGCATGTACCATGCATTCACACCTCAGCTAAAAAATCACACATGCAACCTGTTACTTGCAAAATCCTTCTACTAAAGCCATTGATCCAACCTTCTCCTTTCTTTCCTTTGTTTTCGTTTGCTTGTCATTTTCCTTCCTTGGATTTCCTTTGCTTTCCCTTGCTTGCTTTCTATCTATCCTCTTGGAGCTCTCTCTTTCTCTTTCTCACTTGACCCAAGATAAAACTGAAGAAAGCTGTGAACTGTTTCTTTGATGCATTCTTATCATTGATGTCTCCTTTTTCTTCATTTTCCTTTATTTTTTCTTTAGTTTTATTAGCTTGCAAATATGTGTCTCTTCACCTCCCTTTTCTCCTATTTTCCTTTATTTTCGTAATTAAATGCCAACTATTGCCTCTTTTCCTTTGCCAATTTCCATAGCCACAAATTATCCAAAAGTGATGTCCACTATAGTGTTTTCCCAAAATTCAACTTGGAATATGTGTCCCATGACTTTGGTCTTATTTTACCTTTGTTATCCTTTATTACATAAAAATTTAACCCAAATTTGTTACAACTGTATTCTTACATGGCTCACTTAAGGAAGAAGTCTACTTGGAACAACCTAAGGGGTTTCAAGAGCAGGATAGAAAAAATCATGTATGAAAATTGAAGAAAACCCTCTATGGGTTAAATAAAGCCCCTAGGGCTTGGTATGAGATGATTTATAGATATCTCATGAAGATAGGATTTACAAGGAGATATCCTGATCCAAACTTATACTTCAAGGTTGAAAAGGGATTGCTACTTATTTTGGTTTTATATGTTGATGATATATTTCTGACTGTTGTAGGTCCTCTCATTTATCAATGTAAGAGGGAGTTGACTTCTGAATTCGAGATGGAGGACCTACAATTGATGCATTAATTTCTAGGCTTAGAGGTCTGGCAAAATCCAGGTGAGATTTTCCTTTCTCAAGGAAAATATATTGTGAAGTTGTTATAAATATGTGGCGTGGTGGACTGCAAGTCCATGACGACAATGATGGAACTAAATTTAAAGAAGCTATGTGGAAGTATTGCTGGTCCAGTTTTGGAAAATCCTAATGAATATAGACAATTTATGGGAGCATTGATGTTCTTAGTGAACATACAACCGAACATATGCTTTGCTATTAATAAATTGATTCAATTTATGGTTGAGCCTCATCATATGCATTGGGTTGCTCCAAGCAATCTTTTAAGACATCATCATGGTACTATCAAAAATGGATTGAGGTACACTGTCAAGCATTTGAGATTACATGGATATATTGATTTCGATTGGGCTAGTAGTATGGGGGATAGAAAAGGCACATCTAGATGTTGTTTCTCTTTGGGATCCACTTCCATCTAATGGTTGAGCTAAAAATAAAAGTTTGTTGCACTAAGCACCATTGAGGCTGAATATATTGCAACTAATATGGCTTGTTGGGAAGCAATTTGGTTGAGGAAGCTCTATTTAAGAACGTGCTGGATACCACCATAATTTATTGTGATAATCAATGTGGGATTCACCTTTAAGGGAATCCCTTGTTCCATGACTAATCCAAGCATATTGATATTACGTACCATTTTATTCGAGATATGGTACAACAAGAAGAAATAAGGCTCCAACACATCAGGACATATGAACAAGTTGTTGACATCCTCACAAAGCCTTTGGGAAAGGACAATTTCTTAGCCTTCAAAGAGAGATTTTGAGTCATGGGAAGACCCTCCCATGAGGGTCCCGATTGAATTGGACATTGAGATCTAGGAGCTCCCGGGGCATGGGGTACTTCTTGGAGATATATGAGCACAAGGTAAGTGGTTCACCTTCCCCTGTGGAGTACACACCCCAACATGTGAGCATAGGGTGAGTGGTTCACCTTCCCCTGTGGAGTACACACCCCAACATGTGAGCATAGGGTGAGTGGTTCACCTTCCCCTATGGAGTACATTATATGAAAACAGGGTGAGTGATTCACCTTCCCCTGTGGAAATCCAAACATACATCCTACCCTTTTAGTCTGGGACTCTTGGGAAGTACATCTCATTTTTCCAATGAGTTGGGAAAAGTGGTTAGGGTTAATTAGTAATACCGACAAAAACATCAGGTACTACTATATGCCCTATGGCTAGGATGGATGTTGTTAAACAACTTTATCACTAAGGATAAAGCTTAGTACAGGTTCTATCCCTAGACATGAGGACTTGCCTCTGTCATTTTGGAATAAGTGGCAAGGTCTTGTGACCCACCCTCTTTCAATCCTTTATTATTGGACTATGATATCAATATTTAGCAGAGATGAGAAAAGTTGTAGAGATGGCCCATGATGGATATGATATCATAGCCATGAATGAATGTTGACAGGTGGAATTCCTCCCTAGTTGAGAGGGAGTGCTAAAGAGTGAAACTAGGGGCTAATTCCCCTTCCTAGAAGTCTTTTATGAATAACTCATACTCATGTAAATAACATATTTACCATAAGTTACTATCTACCATAATTTACGCAAGTATTTGCATAAAAGATGGGATAAATAAAAACATCTAAATAAATATACTTACCAGGAGTTATTGCCCACCATTATTTACAGGTTCTTCAACACTTTAACAAATATGAGTAAAAATGTAAATGTGCAAACTTACTAGAATTTAATTTACAAAGATACATGATCCAATTTACAAAGAGACATGCCTCCTGGGTATCTTGAGTATAAAATTCACTCGAAACTTTTCATTTTTACACAATTCTCTTATCATCTCATATCTTCTTGTACTTATTGTTGATGTTCTACATACAATTACTGTCAATGATGATCTATAGTGAATGTTACTGAAGTTTTAATGTGATTGCTATTGGAATTTGAAGTAAATTTTATGTTAGGCTAATAAGACATTGAAGTAATTGTTTCAAGCATAGAACATACCATAAAATTTAATGCCTACCTTCCACTCAAGACATCAATTGAGTCCACCTTTGTATCCACAGCTCTCTAGGGTCTACAGTTAGTAATTCCACCAATGGTCTCAACATGGGCACTCTCTCCAAGAAGAAGGATATGATCAATGAACCATACCCAAATTCCCTTTGGGCCATCGTCTTCGAATCTACCAAAACATCTTTCACCCGCACAAGAAGACCCTCACACCAATTGAAAACTAGTGGCCTTAATCACTCCACATCGATCAACATTTGGGACTTGGTGGCCACATGGGGACTCTTGGAGCCTACCAATTGTACAATAGTGAATAGAATAAACATCAATTATTTACTCCTCACTCTCTCAATCATAATCTTGTTACTCATTTTTGTGGTCCCTGGTATGCAAAACTCAACAATGAGGTCCATGGTGGTCCTCAGACCTTCTCTTCCTCCCACTAGGTTCACCTCTGCACCTCGACGTGATAAACTTGTGAGGAAGTAGATATCATCCATATTGAGTTCCAACTTCTAATCCCCCAACATGAATACTCTCCGGTGTTCATCCCACATTTGAATTATGGTTTTTAAGAGATCTTCCTATGTGCTCATCAAATGTGTCAGGGCATATTTTAAAAGACCATATATTATCAAAGTTGTTAAGAATCCTAGATCATTTAGGATTTTAATTTCTTCTTGCTTGATACCCCTTTTCCTTAATGCCATCATTTAAACAAAGCTTTCATGCACCAAATAATATTTGTCTTAGTTTCCATCTCATTTGGTAAGCTCACAAATTTGTAAAACTCTTTCTTTTACCATGTTTATCATGGTAATGTGGGTGCCTTTTGGCTATCAACACATTATAAGTTGTCTCCCCATTGCAGGAAACACGTTATAACATGTCTTATATACCTAGGTGACAACGTTACAAGGAAAAAATATCTAGGGCTTGCCCAAAACTCCAAATTTTATGGTGGAAACTCAAATAAAGTGAAAAAATGCAGAGTTCAAGGTCTTATCTCTTACTTGAAATTGACGGAATTGGAAATGGTTGCCTAGATTCTGTGAAAATCACCTCAAGTCTTGCCTCTTAGCTAGAATTGACGAAATTGGAAATGGTTGTCTGGATTGTGTGAAAATCACCTTATATGTTATGCTACTTTTTCACCTCCAAATAAATCTCCAAACTCAAATGGTGCAAATGAGGAGCTCAAAATCTCATTCATAGTCTTGGAGGTAACCCTAACACCTAATTTTGTCATTTTAAAGATTTTTTTCTTATTTTCTCTCACCTTCCATTCATGTAAGTGATTTGCAATATGTTTTAATCTACTGATGTTGTCTTTGAATGATTTTTTGAACATATTTGACCGCTTTGCACCCAAAACAAGCATTTTATTTTATAAATTTTAAATTTTTTATTTTTTTTTTTTTTTTTTTTTATTTTAGTAAATTATTAATTATTTTATTTTATTTTTTTTTTATTATTTTATTTTTTCGCTCATAAAAAATAAAAAACCTTAGGCTTACTTCTTTTGGCTCGTAAACAAACACGAAGAAGGTCGATCCATTATTTTTTCTATCTTTCTCTCGCTCGCCAATTTGAAAAAGATACCCCAATTTTTCTTCATCTGATTCATACAAAACTTTACAAAGAATATCAATTTTAATTTTTTTCTCCTTCGCACTTGTAACAAAATGAGGTGAAAGTATATTGAGCATAGGTTTATCTCTTTATTTGGACTCAATGGACTAACCATGGAAAAGGAATCGTTCTAGGTATACTATTATATCTTTGTTGCGCTCGGTCATCAACGATGACATGGATCCCTCCTAGAGTCTTCATTAAGCTTTTTCAAACTCTTTAAATATGAAAAGACCACTGATTTTACAATTTCTAGACTCATAAAACCTAAATAGAATGGGAAAAAAATGGAAGAAATAATAGTAATTACTATCTGTATCAGTCAAAAGTTTTATGGAATTAGTCTATTGTCTATCCTTTGAACATAGCACTCATCCAACATATTCACCCTTTGTCAGATCTCAAATTCTCTTTGAGATCTACCATCTTATGAGTCTTTCCTTGATATCCCGATGCCTATGCATCTCTGTATCCTACTCTTTCTGGTCTTATTTATTCTAAATTGCACAATATCCTTGGTTTCGTGGCTTTCATTGTTCAAGGGATTGTATACTATCTTTTGACCTTATCAACCACTATATCTTATGTCCATTTTACTTGAATCTGTCTACCTAGTTATTTTAGATCACTAAAAAATTAATCACTTTATTACCCTTTCGAGCCGATTGATGTGGGACTCATCATTTCCCACCTTTGACAGACCCCTTCTTGTCGACTTCAACAAATTATCTGGGAATCAGGTTTAGAAACATTACAGTACCATGGAGCTTGCAATCCTTAATGGTAGGTTTCCTTGTGTTTGAACAATTGTTTTCGTTATTGGTTCCCAAATGAATGACTCTACGAGTCTTCGACCTCAACTCATTTATTTTCCCTTGCTAGATTGTACTAGGCATCTTGGATACCATCATCCTTATCAGTGGCCCTCCTCATGCATGTTAATATTTCTCATTATTGACTAGTAATCAGATGCATTCTCACATGTTTGAAATCAACTCATTTATTTAAGTGTGTAGAATTATTCCATTTCGGGACACTGATGAAGACCCTGGGAAGAGGCTTACATCACTCAACCTTATTTCCTCTCCCAAGCTGTGTCTTTTTTTTTTTTTTGGAGACAACTTATATTAGAATGACTACACTACAACAAAGATCCATATTGTACTTGCTAGTGGACATGATTCTTCATTTTCTATATGGATCCATAATATATTATTTTGCTTTAGCTATTGATCATGGGACTTCTTAACTCAGGAAATGATATGTATGTGACACACATTTGCTGTTGTTTGCATGCCTCATTCTATTCCAACACTCTGATTACTCTCTCTCGATTATTTTATAAAGTATTTCATCCATCACTTTCTTTTCTAACCTCACACTTTAGGGGGCATCTATTATCACTAAAATACCTCCTTATCATCTCAAAGGAGACACTTTGCCTTTGGCTAAGGTTGATCTCTTTCTTTGGCCTATTTATGACTATAACACACCCTTAATGCTCAACAAAGTGCATTATAATGTTGGTCACCTTTTATTCAGCCTACATTACCCTTTTCTGTGATGCTCATTTTCTTTGGCTACCCCGCGTTACCAAAATCTCACTCAATCACGAGCAAAAATCCTGAGTTAACTCATTTTGACAATCTTGTTCACATAAGGAAACTCTTACATGATGGATATGATTTCCTCAACCTCATCTTCAACTTTTACATATTCAAATAAAGCATATACAAGTGTATTAAAGCATTGTACACAAGGAAACATCACCCACCCCAATTTTTTTTCCCAAATTACACTTGAGAAAAACTGATAGTCTTCATAGCCTCCATTTACCTATAGAGTGAGAGCTTGGACATTGAGAAAGGGATCGAAATTCAAAGCATTGTTATGTTTCTGAGATCATCTTTAGAGAGAGAGTATTGGAGCTAGGAGCTAGAGGAGGTCATGCTACAACTTCAACATTTGGTTGTAAACTTCCTTCTTCTTATTAATATATAGGTTTATTTTTCATCCTTCCAAATCATTGTTCAATTATTATTTTTATTGTGTTTAACTAATGGTTGTTTGGAAGCTTGAGCTACAATGGTTTATTAAGTAATTATTAGTTGTCTATTTATTGTAACTTTGATTGCTAAGATTGTTATATTGTGAGAGGTTCGGTTTGGTTTCCTTTGTGGAGAACAAGTCTTTGGAGTTAGCTAGGAGCACTTCTCAGCTACACAAACAACTCCAAGTGATATGAACGGAAGGGAAAGCAGGTTCTTCCTTAGCGTTAACTTGTCAATATTTTCTCTATTTCTTACATTTCTAAATGGGTCATGTATTAGAATAATCAATCCCATATCTTGTTTGTCTCGGGTTTCCAAGTCTCCGACTTAGCCCCAAATTCCTCAAAGTAATCCTTAGTAAATATAATTTCCACCAAAATACACTCGAAGGAGGGTTACCTTCTCAAACACTCTGATGTTGCTTCATGCTTAACTCCTGTGTGAGAGGAATGGTCCCAGTCAATGAGGGCGCAATAGGATTTACACTCACTAATGATTCTAGTTTTGTTTGTAGCCTTCGGGAGTTGACTTGCACAACCTAACCCAAGACCCTAGCCTAGACTACTATGTTTTTTCCCTGTCGAAAGAGTTACTAATCAATTTTATTATGTGATTTATTTTAGGTTACTTCTTAAATGTCTTCGGTAGGGGTTTTGACATATGAAATTAGTGATGAATCTAACTTAACCATGTAGATAACGCTCTTTAGATTTTCTTTTGATGAAGAAAAGCTATAAAAGGAGAGAGAAACAAAATTCATTTCCCAAAATAAACAAGAACAATGCAACTTCCAACACACCTAAGAATTATAGACAATCATACTCTAGTTAAGTGCACACTAATATGAACTGAACCATCAAGCAAATAAGCATAGATGTTAGTTTATTATTTTTTTTAAGGATGAAAGCAATGTAAGATAAGATAACCTTCAAAATAAAATGATGAATGCAACAAAAGGAATCAAAATTTCAAGACAACAAAGACTCTAGGACCAAACTCAAGCAAAATAGAGACAGGGAAATCCATAGCAAGGGTGAAAAACATAGTCTTAAAGTAGTAACACATGTAATATGGCAAGGAAAGACTGTTAAATGCATAATTAACACATTGTACATAAGGGAAAAAGTGTGTTATAATGCACTAATTTCCATACTTAGGGTGCATTATAAGAGTTTTTCTCATAAAGGAAGCAGTCCAGGTCAAGATCAAGAACTGAAATTAACTAGAATAGTATGCAAACATCTGATAAGAATTCAAACAATGACAAGATCATAGATCTAGAATCTAGGAGAAAAAATAAATCGAGAAGCAATACACTATAGGGAATAATGCCCAGATGAACAAATAATTACCCTCTCAATTTTTCCCAAAAACGAAAGATAGATAGGATAAGGGATAGATTATTCTAAGACATGACCCATTCAGAAATGCAAGAAATAGAGAAAAGATTGACAAGGTAATGCTAAGGAAGAACTTGCTTTCCTTTCGGTGCAGAGTAGTTAGAGTTGTTAGTGTAGATGAGAAGTGCTCCTAGATAGCTCCAAAGAGTTTTCCTACACACAAAGGAAACCAAAATGAACCTTTCATAGCATAATAATCTCACCAATCAAAGTTACAACAAATAAATAAATAAGAATTATCGAATAAAATATTGTAGATCAAGATTCCAAACGACTAATAGTTAAACACAATATAAATAACAATTGAACAATGATTTGGAAAGAATAATAATTGAACTATATATTAATACGAAGAAGGAAGTTTGCAACTAGATGTTGAAGTTGCAACATGACCTCCTCTAGCTCCTATCTCCAATACTCTCTCTCTAAGATGATCTCAACAAAATAACAATGCTCTGAATTTTGATCCCTTTCTCAATGACCAAGCTCTAAATTTATGGGTAAACAAAGTCTATGAAGACTATCACTTTCTCTCTAATGTAATTTGGGAAACAAATTTGGGTGGGTGATGTTTCCTCATGTACAATGCTTTAGTCCACTTTTAAGTTATTTATTTGAATAGGTAATAGTTGAAGATGATTCCATCGTGTAAGAGTTTCCTTATGTGAACGAGAGTTTCATAATGAGTTAACTCGGTCATTTCGTTCATTATTGAGTGATATTTTGTTAACACGGGTTAACTAAAGAAACTAAGCATTATAGAACAGGGTAACACAGGCTGAATAATAGGTGACCAACATTATAATGCACTTTGTTGAGCACTAAGGGTGTGTTACAGTCATAATTAGGCCAGACAAAGAGGTTAACTTCGGTCAAAGGCATTGTGATATCCTCTAAGATGATGAGGAGGTATTTTTAGTGATAATAGTTCCCCCCTAAAGTGTGAGGTCAGATAAGAAAGAAATGATTGAAATACTTTATGAAACAACCGAGGATAGAGAGTTATTAGTGTTGGAATAGAAGGAGTCCTGCAAACAACAAAAAACATGTGTCACATATAAATCATGTCATGAGTCGGGCATTTCCATGCTCAGTACCTAACACATACCAATATACTATGGATGCATATAGAAAATGACAGATCATGTCCACCAACAAGGACAATGTGGATCTATGTTGTAATGTAGTTGGTTAAATATAAGCTATCTGGAAAAAAGAAAATATGTAGTTTGGGAGAGGAAACAAGGCTGAGTGATGTAATCCTATTCCTAAGGTCTATGTCACCATCCCCAAATGGAATAATTCTACACATGTCAATGAATGAGATGGTGTCAAACATGTGAGAATTCATCTAATTACCCTCCAATAATGAGAACTGTTAACAGATGTGAGGATGGACATCGATAAGGATGATGGTCTCCAAGATTCCCAGTACAATATATCAAATGTGAATAAATGAGTAGAGGTAAAACACTCGTAGAGTCATTCAATTGGGAGCCAATAATGAAAACCCCCAATCAAACACATGGAAACCTGCCACTGAGGTTTGTAAGCTCCATGGTATAAGAAGGGATTTGTCAAATGTGGGCAATGATGAGTCCCACATCAATCAATTCGAGATGGTAATAAAGTGTTTGATTTTGGAGTGATGTAGAACAAGAAGGTAGATGAATCTCGGTCAAATGTACACATTATATAATGGTTGATAAGGCCTAAAGATAGTAGAAATTCCCTTGAACAGTGAAAGGAATGACACCAAGGAGACCAAGTAACTTAGACTCAAGAACACCAGAAAGAGTAAGATATGAGGATGTAGAGACATCGAGATATCAAGGAAAGACTCATAAGATGGTAGAGTTCAAAGAGAAGATGAGATCTGAAAAAGGGTGAATATGTTGGATGAGTGCCATGTTCAAGGGATAGATAATAGACTGCTACCATAAAAATTCTGACTGATATAAATATAAATGACTATTCTTTCTTCCATTTTTTTCCAATTCCATTTAGGTTTTACAAGTCTAGAAAGTGTAAAATAAACAACCTTTTCATATTTAAAGAGTCTAAAAAGAGATTAAAGAAGACTCTGGGAGGGATATTTGTCATGGTTGATGATCGGGTTTGAAAAATATATAATAGTGTATTCGACATGGTTCCTTTTACATAATTATTCCATTGAGTCCGGATAGAGAGATAAACCTATGCTCAATAGACGTTCGCCTCATTTTGTTATGAGTACGAAGGAGAACAAATTAAACTCAATATTCTTCATAAATTTTTATATGAGTCAGATGAAGAAAACTTGGGATACCTTTTTCATATTGGCGAACAAGAAAAATATAGAAAAAAATAGCTTGACCTTATTTGTGGTTGTTTTCTGAGCCCAAAGAAGTAAACTCGATGTTTTTTTAGTTTTACGAGCAATAAAAAATACCATAAAAGAATGCTCATTTTTTATACAAAGCAGTTAAATTTGTTCAAAAAATTACTCAAAGAAAACATCAACATATTAAAATGTATTGAAAATCACTTACATGAATGGAAGGTGAGAAAGAAGAGAAAAATTTGCTTTAAAAAAAACCCAGGTGGTTAGGCATACCTCTAATGCTATAAGAGCTCCTCGTTTGCACCATTTGAGTTTGGAGAGCTCTTTGGAGGTGAAAAAGAAGTAGAACTTTTGAGAAAAGTTTTACACAATCTAGGCAATCATTTCTAATTCTACTAGTTCTAGGTAAGAGACAAGGCCCTACACTTCATTTTTTTCACTTTATTTGAGTTTCCACTGTAAAATTTCGGGTTTTGGGAAAGCCATAGATCTTTTGGCTAGATAATGCGGTCACCTAGGTATATAGGGTGAATTCTAACGTGTTTCCTACAATGGGGAGGCATGTTATAATGTGCTTATATCCAAACATGACCCACGTTACCATGACATATGTCGTAAAATAAAACGTTTTATAGCTTTTTGAGCTTAACAAATGAGATGGAAACTATGACAAATATTTTTTGGTGCAGGTAAGCTATGTTAAAATGATGACATGGAGGGAAAGAGCTCTTTAGCAAGTGGAAATGGAAATGATAAATGATTTGAGATGCTTAACAACTTTGATAAGATGTGGTCTTTTCAAATATTCCCAGACATAGGTAATGAGGGCATAAGAAGATATTTTGGCAACCATAATTTAGATGTGGGATGAACACTGGAGAGTGTTCATGGTGGGGGATAAATAGCTAGAGCTTGATATGGATGATATCTTCTTCTTTGTCAGATTATCAAGCCGAGGCATGGAGGTGAACCTTATAGGAGGAAGAGTAGATCGAAGGACCACCATGGACATCATTGTTGAGTTTTTTGTACTTGGGACTGTGAAGACGAGCAACAAGATTATGATCAAGAGAGTGATGAGAAGAAAAATGAGTTCTATTCTATTCACTATTATACAATTGGAAGGTTTCAAGAGTTCACATGTGGCCATTGGGGCCCAAATGATGATCGATGTAGAGTTCTTGAGGCCATTGGTGTTCAACTAGGGTGACGGTCTTCTTGCTCGAGTGAAAGATGATTTGAAAACTTGTAAGATGAGGGACCAAAGGGAATTGGGTATGGTACATTAATCATATCCTTCTTCTTGGAGAGAGAGCCCATGATGAGAATATGGGTGGAATTTTTGGCGGTAGACCCCAAAGAGCCTATGATACAAAGGTGGACTTAATTGATGCTTTGAGTTGGAGGTGGGCCTATTTCGAGACATTTTGAGCCAACATTCTTTTCATGGTTTTAGATGTAGATCACAATGATTAATGATTTCCCTTATGTAAGGATGGATTTCATAAGGGATTCAAAGTTAGTATTTTTTTTAGGAAAACAGTGGGGGCTTGTAGGTAAGAATACGGATCAATGTAAAAAAAATGGACTTTGAAATTTTTGTAATTTTTTTGGGTTGGATGTACCAAACTGATAAAATTTTTCAACAAGACTGTTGCTATCAAGGAATAAATTGAAAAATTTCTCAAAGTTGGTTTTATCTACCGGGTTTCCAATGTCGTACCCATTAACAAGAAACAATGCATTATCTAAGTGTGTGTCAACTATAGATATTTGAATGCATCTCATCCAAGGAAACTATCTTGTGACCTTCATTTACCAAATTATTGATGACTACACTAGATGTCAAGATTTTTCTTTCATTGATGGCTTCTCCAACTATAATACAAATTCTATTAAATGAGTGGACAAACATATATATTCTTTCATTTATTCTTAGGGAACTTTCTCTTACTGCAAACTTCCTTTTGGCTTGAAAAATATGGGAGCCACATTTCAGATGGTTATGGATTATGCCTTTCATGATATCAGACATATTGTTCAAGCCTATTTGGATGACTAACCTGCTCATTCCAAACATCACACTGACCACTTAGTTCATCTTCGTGCCATTTCCTTTGGTGCCGCTACTATAACATTCATATGAACATGCATAAATATGTTTTCTTTTTCGAGTCTTGCCTTCTTGGCTTCATCGTTTCGTGGCATAGGATACAAGTTTATCTCGACAAGGTCGAGGAAATCCTCCAATTTCCCCCTCCTCAATCCATCGCACAACTCTAAAGTTTGCAAGGGAAGGAAGACGTCATATGTCATTTTATTGTCAATTATGTCGAGATCACGAAAGTTTTCATGTGTTTACTTAAGAAATGAGTTCCATTTATGTGGAATGATCCAAATCAACGATCATTTGAAGCCTTGAAAAAGGATTTAACCTCTGGCCCATTCCTGAGTCCTCTTGACTATACTCACAACTTTTTGTTGTACCTCATTGCTTCACCATCGTCCATCAGAATGGTATTAGTTCAAGAAGATGAGGATCATTGTGATAATGTGATTTATTATCTCTCTAAAGGCCTCATTGGAGTTGAACTTCGATATTCACATGTGGAAAAACTAGCCTCGACATTAGTTTTTGTTGTCAATTACTTTCGACGCTATATACCCTTGTGACAAATCAATGCCATTGCTTTGGATAATACCATGTGAATTTTTTTTCCTGTCAGATAATAGGAGGAAAATATTCCAAATGGATTGTCACACTTGCATAATTTAGCCTTGTATTCATTACCTGTAAATCTAAGATATCCTTGGTGTTCACCAAGTTATTGTTGGACCTTTTGCAAGTTTATACTGATGACATAGTCCATGATCCTCTATCGGATGAACCAAATTATCTTGTCGAATCTTCTAATCCTTGGTATAAAACATCCTTGAATATCTCTAGACCTAATGCTTTCATCCAAACTTGTGTAAAGATGACCCTTGTTGTATTTGTCACCAAGCCAAACACTATCTTGTTCTCAATCATACTCTATACCATCATGGTGTCGATTATGTTCTCCAATGTTGTCTTACCCATGAAGAAGAAGAATGTGTTTTGAATGACTACCATGCTAGGACATGTGGTGGTCATCTCTCAGGAATGGCTAGTGACTAGAAAATTTTGCATTCTTGGTAGTATTGGCCTACTATTTTTAAATATTGTACTACTACAGTAGAACAATATCATTCTTGTTAGGTCTTTAACAAGTAAATGCATGTGCCCACTGCCCCCTTATATCCAGTTATTACCATTGGTCTTTTTTACAAATGGGGAATCAAGTTTATCACCTATACTCTCGCTTATGCTAATGGCTACAACTACATTATTTTCATTATTAACTACTTCACCAAGTGGGCTAAATCCGTTCCTACCTTTAAGCCTGATGGACTTACTACCACCCTTTTCCAATTTAATCAAGTTATCTCTCGGTTCAATGTACCCTATCCTATTTTCACAAACCATGGCTCCAATGTTGTTAGCTCAAAATGTCTCAGAATAGGCCCACCTCCCACTTGAAGCATTAGTTGAGTTCACCTCTATATCCTTAGCTCTCTAGGATCTACAATAGGTAGTTCCACCCATGGTCTCATCATGATCACTCTCTCCAAGAAGAAGGATATTATCAATGAATCATACCCAAATTCCCTTTGGGCCCTTCTTGCAACCTGTCAAATCATCTTTCACCTTTCACCCACACAAGAGGACCCTCGCATTAGTTTAACACCATTGGCCTCAAGCACTCTACAATGATTAGGATTAGGGCCTTGGTAGCCACATGCAGACTCTTGGACCTTGATAATTTTAAAATAGTGAATAGAATATACCTAAGTTGTCTACTCCTCACTCTCTCGATCAAAATCCTATTTCTCATATTTGCAGTCCCTGGTATGCAAAACTCAATAATGAGGTCTATGGTGGTCCTTGAATTTTCTCTTCCTCCTACTAGGTTCACCTCTATGCCTCAACATGATAACTCGATGAGGAAGTAGATATCATCCATATCCAACTCCATCTCTTGACCCCCACTATGAACACTCTCTAGTGTTCATCCCAAATATGAATTATGGTTGCCAAGAGATCTTCCTATGCCCTCATCAACCATGTCCAGGCATATTTTAAAAGGCCACATCTTCTCAAACCTATTAAGGATATTTGATCATTTAGCATTTTAATTTATGCTTTCTTGTGAGCTCTTTCCCTCCATGTTGTCATTTTAACAAATATTTCCTACACCATTTTTTTTTTGTCTTAGTTTCCATCCCATTTGTGTTATGAAACCAGCTCAAGAAAAGATAGAAAAGATAGATCAACGCCTTAGAATTCAGCCTCTTCGAGGGGTAAACCTCCTTTAAATTACATAAATGAACAATTCTTGGATTATTCAAATGAAAAAACCTCCTTTCTATATATAGGAGTCTAAGGAGTCACAATATAAACGAGCTGACCTAACAATAATAATATAAAGCCACAAAAATAACAATAGAGGGATTCTATGGGGCACA